>VWYP01013797.1:13587-71221 GCA_013400435.1 Pycnonotus jocosus | reverse complement strand
TTTTTTTTTTTTTTTTTTTTTTAGTGAGTAGAAACAGAGCAGAGTAAAAATTTTAGGCTTTTTAATGTACATATTTAACTACTTGAAAAATATTAATATCTAAATTGATATAACATTAATTGTAGCTTTAATAATTTCAGAAGATAATTGACAGGTATGAAAGAATAATAATTGACAATGTCAAGCTCTGTATAGCAATGTCTATGCTTTTTGAGGATTATTTATATTATTTTATTAATATAATATTCTAGTTGCATTTTAAAGAAGAAAATCAGGACATCTGAGTCATCTCTTTCATGCTGGTAACTTTATAATTAAATTCTTTGGAAGTATATTGCTACATCAGAAATAACTTAAAGTACATTTGTAGCATTTGTAACAGAATACAGAGAAAAGCTATCAGGGGGTACAATTTTTGCCAATTTTCATTGATAAACTTCAGAAGTATATCAGTTGGGTAGAATCAAACTGGTCAAACCTTATCTGATTAATGACACATAGGTAAATCAGATTTTGTAACCAATTTTCAATTATACTGGTACAAAATGGTTTTGCAAGACGAGATTAAAGAGAATTCCAGGTTACTGAAAAAAAATTCAAACGAAAGGGAAAGCATCACACACATACAAAAATTAGAGAGGCAAAAAACCCAGTTCAGATGTAGCAAAATAGAAAAAAAGTGTCTTTAAATATCCATTTTCCCTACACAATTTTACAATTATTTTCTATGCAACTTTGAATTAAAAAAATAGAAAAACAATCAAACAAACCAACCAAAAAAAAAAAGGCAAAAAACCCCACAAACCACAAAAGCCCCCACAGCTGACAAGCTCTATTTTGGTTCTTTAGTGAGGAGACATTTTTTCTTTAGACAGGAAAAAGTCTGCTTGCATGAGAAAATGGTACTGTCTGCTAGGAATTAGTTTTAGTGGAAAAGTGAGATAACAGAAGAAAAAAATGCCTGTAGAGGCCCCTGTGCATCCTAGGCATCCAGAACTACAAATGCTTTCAGACCCTGATCTTTTATCACTGAAGCCTTGTGTGATTGTTCACTCTCCAAGCAGTCTGTTCTTGCTAGTTTGAGTTTGAAAAATGAAACAAGTGATTACATGGTTGTATTTGACACACGATGTACAGAAGCCTATCAGGTTTGCACAGATTTCAGCAGTTCCTAATTAGAAAAATAGAAGAAATCATTTTGCGTGACACAGCAAGCCACAACCATTGAAATCTGTACAGTTCAACTTCCCTCAACATCTCCTGGATGTTAAGAAGGATCACCCTGAACCACTCCTGCCTCTTTTTTCTCATGGCACTATTTGGAATTACATTCTCTGAGGTGCAACCAGCAAAAAATCATTGAAACAATAATATATTGTGATTTCTGCAAAGGGACAGCACACTTACTGATATGTTCTAGTACTAATACAAGACACAAAAAGCTGTCTTCCTTTTAAGCACTGCACTCCTCCTGCTGTGTCTGATTACTAAGGAGCTTTTATTCTTTTTCTGGCAGCTTTTACAAAGCTTTATATTGCCATGTTCTGTCATCAGCTGTCCTCAGCCAGAAAATGGTATGTACTGTGCAGTTGACCCCAGAAAAAGTATTAAACAAAAAGAGTATTAAATATAGAAGTATTAAAGTTGACCCCATCTACTGTATTAAACACAGGCACAAAAACATCAGAGCTCAAAATTTTTTACCAACTAAGCTGAAATAAAATTACAGATGTAATTTGAAGATGTTTCATATCCTAATATCAGAAATCTGAGTCTCTGAGACCTCCAAATGTCAAGATTTGTCTAATCTAGTGGTACTTTTCCTGACCACTACAAATACCAACAATCTTCAGAATGTCAGCAAAGACATCCAATAAAATGTTTTCCTTTGTTTTTCTTTTCTTGATGAATATAAGAATCGACTTTAATGCTCCAATTTTCACTAAAAAGCTTTACAAATACCAGCAGAGTTTACAAAAGCAGCACAGTGATCAGCAATAAAGCCCTTACAGATGTATTTCTATGTCCACAAAGGAAGCAGCTGTTTGTTGAATTTAGGATAATGAAATCTTCCTTGACATACAGACTTTGAACAACAACATATTGGCTTGCCCAATGTGTATCAACAACTCTTGTTAGTTTTCATAGCTTCAAGGCTTATCAGACCATTTCTCTGCATTTCCCTGAACAAAGTTTGAGCCACAGATGTTGGAAGGGAAACAGAAGGCAAATACACTAGAGAGCATAATAAATCCCCAGCTCCCAGTGTAGGCTTTGTCTATGTCCACTAAAACTGTATTCAAACAGTGAACAAAGTAAATAGCAAGCAGAGTTTGTCCAAAAATAGCTCTAAATGCTGTCAGTAGAAGAGATGTTAATGGTAGCTACATCATCCCCTTCTTGTCTTCCACAGTTCTGTGAGGGGATTCAAGTCCCTAAGAGTTTTCTCACTAAGGAAAACTTTTCTCATAAGCTGGGTGACCTTCAGTACTGAGCAACAGGAACTGCATGAAAGGGGACATGGCTTGAAGGTTATAGGCAAGTTCAAAGCACATAACAATTTATACCTGAGATTTAACTGTGCAGCAGCTTTGTAGTTAATAGACTCCTTCTGTGCTTATTCTGATCCCAGATATTTTGGGGATAGACTGGTCTGACTTACATGTTGGCTTCTCAAAATTTTATTTTGCTGTCATTCTTAATCCATCCAAGTTGGACCTGAGACATAAATGGTGTCTAATCTTACAGATTTCACATCTTTTTGTTTTGCTTTCTGAAGTTGACTTTTTTCCTTAACTGGCTCAGTATGTAAAAACTGCTTCTCAAAAACCTTCTCAACCACATGATTCAAAGTGCTTTAAGATTTGAAGCTGTGGCTTTCAGTAGGATTATTATTATTATTATTAAAGAATTAAAGAATATAACATTTCTATGCCAGGTACAAGATCTATTTTAAGACCAAAGAAAACAGAATAGTGTTTAACTGATTATTCAGAGGAAGAAATAGAATATAGACCTGATAAAACTATATAATTTTTTTACTGGTATGCACTCAAAAACTATTCCTGAACAAAACAAATCCTACTCGCAACATTCAACTTAACTACCAAAAGATGATTTGAATGGAAAGGAATTGTGTAAATATTTCAAAAAATCATCTAGGGATAAATTCAGGGATGGAAGAAGGCTAGATTTTGTGAAGCTTTATTTACATATGTAATCATAAATATTTTAATGTGTAATTATGTTTCCCATGTAACTTGGAAATTTACTTGTGCTTTTAACTATTAAAGTTTTTTGATTATTGAACCTTTGGTAAGCAAAAATAGCTGCCTCTAGAGAAATTATATTCTACCCACACAGCCCGGTTTTGATTTTTATGTTTAGCTGCTCTTGATCCATTTTCACTTCATCTGGCAGATGCATAACAAATACTCAGTTCCTGCAAGCCAGTTTATCCCCTTCTTTTTCAATGAAAACATTTTTCATCCCTAGTCTGCACTTTGTAAAATATATTTAGTCCATCATGACTCTTCTCAAGGTATTGCAAATGCTGAAATAGAAATAGACAATGAGTCCTATTCATTTGTGCTGCATCTCTGATAAGAGACTAGGTTTAGAATTTTCCATGGTAACTAGAATGGCTGAAAGTTCTTCTGACAATAACATGATGGATTCCAGTTATAGTCATTTAGGAATAAACTTATTGCTTTAAGCAAAATTACTCCAAAGATGTCCATTCTTCGACTTCTTACACCAAGTGAGAAGACCAGTGCTCTTCTACTTGAGGGGCTGTAGCAGCCCTGCCTTCAGAAAGAAAAATAATCTTCAGGCTTGGGTGAAAGGTAAAATTTCCCATTTCCAAAAAACACATGGCAGACACTTTCCAGAGTCTGTGGCTTTAGTAGGGAAAGATCCAGAGGAAGGAGATGGTTTTTTGGGGATGAAGACTCAGAACCATACATCAATATATATATTTGGGCACAATTTGCATAGTTTATGGAAATATTTGCTGTAGCTTTTATCAAAATTGACAAATGCTTTAAGTTATTTGCATGATTAAATTCACATGAAGCATTTTAAATTTTCTCATACAGCTCATTATTTGCTAGATTGGACTGTTGTGGGAATGAAGGGTAATTATTTATGGCAAACATATTTAAAGTCCTTCCTGCCATCTGATAGCTGCATGTGCTCATGCAGGGTAGCGATTGATTTTTATATTTTTTAATGTAAAAAAATTCCATATTTTTGGCATGAACTGCAAATTAGAGAAAAAACATTAAGCTACACTGCAGTGTCAAGTGCAATCACAGATCGACTGACATATGACATTATCCAAAAACTCTCTGGATGGTGTTACCTTTTCATAAGTTAGTGCAAAATGGTGAAATAAGTGGGACTGAAAAACGGCGATTTTGAAGGGAGGGAAATGTGAATACAACTTATCTGCTACAGAATAGCATTCTATTATTTTTGGCACGGTAAGCCTAATTAAATAGTTACATTTTAAAATCTTTATAAGAATCTTAATTATTAATGACATCAACAGGCTGAAAAAATGTAGGTTAGGTATGGGGAGAGTTTGGCTCTCAAAGACATTACTTAAAAGCAATTTTTTTTGCACGACTGAGCACATGTGCACACAGACTAGATAGTGACACTTTACAAGAGGTTACAGTTATAAATTATTTATAAAATGTTGGTAAACACTGTAGGCTATTACAGAATCCACAGAGTCCATAGTTTTGTTATAGCTATGTGTAACATCCTCAAGTAATGTGCAACCACGTATAATTTATGAAAGTAATATCCGCAGTATTGTTTATGATGTATATTAATAATTTATTAATCCTTAATGAATTATTTATAAATGCAATCCTAATGGAAGGCATGGTTGACTAGTTACTCCATCGCACTAGCTGTATGGGAGTTAAAGGCTGCATGCCTCTGCCTCTCCCTTTTAACTAGCCCAGTAGTCTTTAGACAAGGCAACACCCACTATTTCCTTACAGGATCCTAGGAAATTAGAAATCAGAGAGAGCTATTGCAAAGAGGTTTGCCTGCATGCAAATGCACAGGATCCTTTTCTTCAATATTCTCCAATATTTCAGTAGAGCTACCATAGCTCTCCTTCACTGGGTCCATGAGAAAAAACTCCTTGCAGATGATGTGTGTATATTAAAGTGTAAGAAGTCCTGATTCTGGGGGATTCTTGTATAGTTTGGTACATCAGATCAACAAAACATGGGCCATCAATCCTTATGGTATCCACTGGAAAATGGGCAATCAACAGAAATGAGTGCTATAGTCTAGGCTGTCATGATATCTAGGAACAAATCCAGGCTTGCAGGATTATTTTTCTGCTCCAAAGCATTTCTGCCTGACAAGGTACAGCTACTTCTGCTTGCAGCAGGCAAGCTCCACTAACTTTCATGTGGCAGTGCAGTTTTATTGCAGCTCTTTGCCTCTTTATGCATGCTGTGAAATCTCTTGCTGAGGCATTGGATACCATCCTCACACTTTAATTCTTCTCTTATTCATCTGCAGGAAACAGATCTCATTCTGACCTTTAACATCTCAATGCACCGTTCTTGGTGGATGGAGAATGGGCCGGGCTGCACCGTGACCTCAGTAACCCCAGCACCAGACTGGGCACCAGAGGATCATCGTTACATCACTGTCTCGGGGTGTTTCCTTGAATATCAGTACATAGAAGTGGCTCACAGTTCTCTTCAGATCTTCCTTGCAGTAAGTATTTACAAATAACTTCAATTCCACCACCTTTTCAGGATTTCATCTTGTCTTTACTGGAATAGTGGATGATTGTGGCATTCATTCACAAACCCTGGCTTATTTTAGTCTTGTTTAGTTATGACACTGGTCTTAGTTTAGTTATGACACTCAGTTGTTACTCAGCCAGTTCAAGATAGCCGCATGCAAAAATTTCCAACATACATATTTATTATTGCGCTAAGAACTACTGACAAGACACACTCTGTTTTCCTGATACTGTAATATATAAGTTGTGACATAATAGCAAGTTACAGCTATTGTTGTGAAAGCCAAATTAAATGTGAAATTGAATAGAGAAGACAAACTAACAGTAAAAATAGATTCACTGATCAGTTCACAGGACTCAAATCTCATCAACTTGTCTTTAACCATATTAATTGACACCAAACTACAACGGGAGAGATTTTCCCTCCCCTCCCAAAAAAGTTACACTTATATGAAAATCAAACCCCAAGACCTTAAATCTCTTTTAGGAGTACAAGAATCCACTGTTGCACTGCAGAAAATTTATAAGGGATGAAAACTGTTTGCTTAGGGGAAAAAATGTGTAATGGAGTTAACAGCTATCCAAAAAGTGGGCAGCTTTTCCATCTATCTCTTCCCCAGTATTTTATATCTGTCAAGCTTAACTCATGGAATTATAGCTTCATAGAACCATTTTGGTTGGAAAAGACCTCTAAGATCATCCGGCACAACCCTTAACCCAGCACTGCCAAGTCCAACACTAAAGCCTGTACTTAAGTGCCACATCTACACATCTTTTAAATATTTCCAGGGAAGGAGACTCTACCATTGCCCTGGGCAGCCTGTTCAAGTGCTTGACAAACCTTTTGGTGAAAAAAATTTTCCTAATATCCCACATAAAGTTCCCCTGGTGCAAGGTTGATTTCCCTTGATCCAGACCAGGATGCCATTGGCCTTCTTGGCCATGTGGGCAAGAAGGCCCATGTCCAGTTAGTGTTGACCATCACCCTCAGGTCCTTTTCCAACAGGCAGCTTTCCATCCTGTGGCAGTGCCTAGGATTGTTGCGACCCAAGTGAAGGTCCTTGAACTTGGCCTTGTTGAACTTCATACAATTGGCTTTGTCCCATTGATCCAGCCTGCCCAGATCCCTCTGGAGAGCCCTCCTACCCTCAAGCCTTCAAAAACAGATAACCAGGCTATTTTTTATGCCTTTTTTTTTTTATTTAATGAATTATGATCAATAAACTCAAGGTATATGTAGTTCAAGCTCAATTCTGTTCCTGATTCAACAAGATTTTTTTTTGTGTCGATGTTTAAATAGAGCCATGGTTTTGGATAAGTTCATTTTTTTCCAAGTCAGAGTAATGGTTCAAAATAAAAAGCTATTAGTAATCTGCTACCTGTAGCTAACTACATTTGTGTTACATTCCCATTCATGTTACTCAAAATGTGATTATCACAGGTAAAGAGCTGCACAGCATAAGTATGGGTCAATTTTCCAAACCTTGTGCTTGACTACTGTTTTCATCACTTTCATATTTCCCAGTGTGGCTATTTTTTCTAATAGAAATGCTAGTGTAAATTCATTCCCATATTAAATGTGATTGAATGGGAAACAGAGGAATTAACTGGTAAAACTCAGTGACATATAAAACAAAGTGAGAAGAGCAGATACTGTTTGTATCAGGAAAATTAATCCACAAACACCAGAGGTTCATGTCCAAAAAGGAGACAGAGGAGTCTTGTTACTTTATTTGAATAAAAGGAGAGGTCATGGGCATTTCCCATGGGGTCTCTCAAATTGTTAGAGGACTCAGCCTCCTTTTTATCTCAATTTCCTATCCACATTTCCCTCACTCTTTCCCCATTGGTTGAGGTACTTGAGAGGTACAGACTTTCCAAATTGCCTAATACCTAAGACCCCCCCTTCTAATATATACCCTTCCCCTTTTCTTTTCCTTGTGTCAATCAGTGGAATTCCTATGGAATTGCATTGTCAGAGGAGTTGGACTAGATTATTTCCAGAGGTCCCATCCTACTCGAACACTTGAGAGGTACAGACTTTCCAAATTGCCTAATACCTAAGACCCCCCCTTCTAATATATACCCTTCCCCTTTTCTTTTCCTTGTGTCAATCAGTGGAATTCCTATGGAATTGCATTGTCAGAGGAGTTGGACTAGATTATTTCCAGAGGTCCCATCCTACTCGAACAATTCTGTGAATCTGTGATTCTGTGTTCCCATGGAGCAACTCCCCCATTTCCTGCCCTCCCCAGTTCTTGATCCGTATCATAGTTGAGTCTGCAAAGGTGAGATCTTAGCTTCATCACACTTTGACAGTAACAGCTATTTAAAGGTTTGCTGATAAATGCAGAAAAAATGCATCATTTTGGCCACAACTAATTCAACATTTTTGTTGGACAGAACTAACCCTTAGCCTGTGCTCACATACTCTCCACTAGCTGCTTCTCTCCCAGGGAAGGCTCCTTTATAGAGCTCCCAAGTCTTGAGCATCTGGCCCATCCAATACGCTCTGCAAGGACCACAACTCTGCCTGTCCTTATGTCTACAAATTACCAAAATGAACTGATCTAGTGATGGCATGACTCATATACCCATATACTTCAGACAATAAAATGTCCTTGTGTGTTTAAAGGCTATTGATTCTTGTTGCTTGCATTAGAGAAGCTATTTCATTTTCAGGCCTATTGGGTTATCAAGGATAGATATACTTAAATGACTGGTCTCTGGAGAGAATTATTCCAGGTAAAGAATGAGGTCAGTGGTATTAATGGGGATTTGATTTGCAACTATTTGAGTTCCATTCTGTATAGTATTTGCAGAGTGGAGGCTGACTGAAAGTTCCTACCTCTGAGCAATAGGAGGTATAGCTGCCACTTCACCATGGGGAGGACAGTGCTTGGGAGGGACACGGTGCAGGTTATACACCACTGTTACTCTTGGCATGTAGTGTCAGGGCTTAAAGTAGTCATTGGCTCTGTGTATAAATAAATTTGCATCCCAGTCTTTTGTCATACAGCTGAAAGAGTTATAAGCTGGCAGTTTCTCAAGCACCCACACATATCAATGTCTAATTCTATCTACAGAGCCTGTGCACAATTTTCTTCGTTTCCACAGTTCGTTGAACTCTTGTCTTGTAAGAGAAGGTGAAAAGCTTTTCAGTTCAGGCCCTGAGCTGAGGTTCAGGTCAGAAGGTTCTGCTTCCAGATCTATCACAATGTTCTTTTGAAAGTTATTTCATCTCTCTCTGCCTCTTTCAAAGTGCAGGAGAGAGAGAAAAGCATGCCTAAATTTTTCATGTTCATTTCATAAGACTCTGTACCATTTGCACCGATAGAGATCTCTTGAATCTTTCAAAAAGCCCTTGAATGTGGGGGACACCCAGTACAGCAAGGTCTTTGTGAGGTACAAGGAAATTATTGTGTTAATTGCATTTCATACAGAAATTGAGCTCCAATTCTCTGCATCTTTCTTCTGTCTTTGTTTTACTCTTTGATTATCCATGACCTGCCCTCACTCCCACAAATGTGTTCTTGCAAAAGTCAATAAATTAAAACCCATTTGTAGATCAAAATGCTAAAAATATGCAAATTAGAGATCAGCTTTGGAGATAAGTGTAACAGAATTACATATCTATTTGCCAACACAGGATTAAAAGTATTTAGTATGCTTGTCTTTTACTTCTTGCACACTCAAAAATCTATTGATTTTAGTGGAGATAAGTGCCTAAGTTATGGGAATAAGACTAATGTGAAGGCATCACCTTAGTCAGTTTGGATTTTAGTTATATAGCCCTTGAAAAGATGAATTGTTTAATATTATTCCAGTAAAACAAGTGGAGCCAAAGCATTTCTTCTGTACTACATCTGCATTATTGATGGTAATTTACATATCAAATAAATAAAACCATAAGTAAACAGTTACATAAAAGTATTGACCATTTTCAAAGTGATCCTGTCCACAGATTTTTATGTGCTGTATATTAGACTTAATTTCTTTTTGTTCCTTCCTGTATTTGTACTTAAGTATATGCTTCATGCAAACATTAAAATTATTATTTCATGCCTCAAAATTTTTAATATGTAATTACCCATCCATAGTATTTACAGTAAATGTATACTGTTTGGATTTCTGCAAAGTCTGCATCATGTACAATACCTTTCAAGCCCTGATGCTGTCAGATTGATTTAAAACATCATGAAGCATAACTGTGTTATTAAGATGAAATAGTACAGCTATGAAAGTTGGACGCCAACATCAAAATCTCTGCTCTGTTGCAGACTTACCATAAGACCTTTGGCAAGGTGCTTAATTCATGCCAATTATTGTCTGTACTATACAAACATTGGTTCTTAAATATTTCAGGAAGATGCTGCCAGGATAATTCCATTAAACATTGCAGGTAATCTAATATTATGGAAAGTAGTCTGTATATGTATTTAAGCACTTAGAACAGTAGAATAGCATTTGTGTTCCCTGCTTCTCTTAAGGATTAATAATTAGAATACAATAGTCTTAAAATCTTTAACGACAGCATAGCACAGGTGGCATTAAATAACTCTCATGCCCTAGTGGAGAGATAGGAGTACTCAGTAAGGGTGTACTTTCACAAGAATATATTTACTGAACTGTCTACCTGTGTTTTAGGCCTCCATGCTCAAATATGTTACTCAAACAATTAAAGGCCCTCGACATTGCTGAGGAAGTATGATTAAAAAAAAAGCAGTGGTTCCCATTCAAAAGAACTAACCTTCAAAGTATAAAACAATACAGCCAGCCTATATGGAAAGGAAAGAAGGAAAAGACAGGAAGACAGATAGTGAATACTAGCTTGAAGTTTCATTGGCTCTCCTGTTTGACCATTGTCAGCTTTCCTGTAGGCATGATAAAAAAAATCCTATGGTTCAGAATGAGTAAACTTTTGAAAAAATTTGTCTGCTGCAAAACTATCCTAAAAAGCAGCAAAAGACAGAAGTGTGTGAAAGTTTGAAATTTAGGAAGTAATTTACAAGAAGCTGGTGTCTCATCAGCAGTGCACTCTCACACTGACAGGAGGGGACAAGCCAGGTGGGACAGGCCACAGAGAGTCTTGCAAAAGAGTGAAGTAGTTGAATCTCACTGGAAGAAACTAAGGAGAAGAAATTGAGGTTTTAAAGCAAGAGGTGGAAAATCATCTCAGCAGTGGGCATTTTCAGGAGCAAGGAGAAAACACGGCACAGGAGGAGAGGCAGGATGCTCCTCAGAAGCTGAGACTCACAAAGTGAGAGATCAAGAGGTTATCAGCAGGACACCAAAGGTTAAAGAGAGAGCTTGTAAAGCTACTGCATTTAGAGCAGGAAGAGAAAACAAGCCTTCTGCAAGGGAAGTACATTTGATCTACTTGATATCTTTTTTTTTTTTCTCTTGTGGTTTTCATTTTATTTTTATTTGGGAAGATATTGATAAGATGTGAGCAGAGAAAAAGGCCAGAAGTTTCTCCAGATACACCAGCAAATAATAGAGCAAGACTAAAAGAATCAGGCAGCAGATATATCAACAGGACAGATTGCATGATAGGAGGAGAGACAAAACAGCAAAGGCAGGGCAGGTGAGGGAAGTAGTCACAGGAATACATGGAAAATAAAAGCTGCTTAACTAATAACGCCATTAGGAATGAGGCAAACAACAAAAGACTATTCTGTGTGTCCCAAAATATTCATGAGTAGAATCAAACAACACAGAGGATGGCCCTGGCTAGTCCAAGTTGAAATGCTAAAACTAAACAAGCAAGTCCCTTTGACAGAGCTGCAAAGGAAAAATTTAAAACTTGTACTGTAGTAACAGCCTTCACTGTGCTCAGATGGATAATACTCATCTTTTAGGAAGAGTTACCTATCGATGTAGCCCTTGGGTTCTGCTAATAAACCAGCATATTCCATTCCTGTGGTCAAAATACATACAGTGTGATATTCTGGGGAAAAACAAAATGCAGCAAAGCTCTTGCAAAACATCAAATGCAGCAGTAAACCTAATGCTGTGTCCTTAATTTTCCAGTCTTTTTTACCCAAAATAAAGGTCTTCACCTGTGCAGGAAGAACATCTTGCACATAAAAGCTCATTCTTAGATTTGTCCTTGCTAATTTTGTTCCTGCACCTCCCTTCTGACAGCAGCTTCCACCCCTCCTACCTGCTTATATTCATACACATACCTTGCACATCAGCTGTCTCTTCCTGTGCTTCCAGAGTGGTGACAATATTTATATGGGAGAAAGGAGACAAGAGCTCATGTAATTAAGCTTTGACTCTTTGAACCTAATGGAGAAAAATAATGTTATTTAATTAAGGCAAAGTTCTTTTCTAGGGCAATACAATTCTTGAAAGAAAATTGATTCTTAATGATATAGATTGGTACTTTAGAAAGTCTTTTTTTCACTGTGGAACTGGGCAAAATCAACACAATGTGAAGAGGATATGAATCATTGTAAAGTGTTAACTTAATAACACCGTCTTCCATATTAGCAGACAGGCATCAGGTTCAGGCATCTTTGACATTGGCTCAGAGCACAGTATACCGGTGTTTCTCTGTTTGACAATAGTGCTAAAGCATATGTCATTAGTATTTTGAAGGATTGCTAGAAGAGATTTTTTTATGTCTTTATATATTATCTGTTATTGCTTCTATAAAATTTTACCTGTGTTTCTTCACTAGTTCTGGCAGAAAACTGAATTTTACACATCAAAGCATAAACGTTTTTCATAATGAGTAGAGAGCTTTGTCAGTAGAATTGTACTCATTCATTTCCCTAAAAACTTCCCTTCTTAATGAGCTGTGTTTGTATAAAGCTAAGCTATAATTTTCTGAAAACAAGTTTTCTCCAACTCAGAAGAGAGAAGTCAGCTTTAAACCATCTTACCTGACCAAGGCAAACAGCATTGTCTCTGAAAGGTTTATTTCCCTGATGGAGAGAAAGACAACAGCATCAGCATGAGCTGGGACTGGCAGAAGCAGTTCTGCTTCTCACAGATGTTCTTGCACTAGCAAAGGCAAATAGCGTATGTGATTTTTTTTGAGCAGTGTTGGAATTATGAAAACAAAGAGCTGAACATTGGACTCATTACTTTGAGGCCTGAGGGAATTTTCCTGAGAATTTGTTTTGACCATCTCATATGTATCCCTTCCCACAGGGGACTCTGATTCTGGCTGAGCCTGTAGTGATGTGATAGAGCAATGAGATTATGGATCCCCAGGTTCAGAGCCTCATGGCCATCCTGGGGCTATGTGATGTGGGGCTGCTGTGCTGACTGGTGATGCTTTCTTGCTGACTTGCTTCCTCCCACAGCTGGCATTTAAATTATTCCTCAGTTCTGGTATTGGCTTAGTCCTGTTTTTATTTCACTGTCATAGCATGAGAGCTGCATGTGAACATTTTCCAGCCATACACAGGTCAGATGGCTTGGACTGGGCCCGATTTACCTAGCCTTGGTGAGCCTCTCTCTTTGAAGAGATTCTGGATAAAAGTTTAGTCCAATTGATTTTCTCTCTATACAAAGGAATTTAGAAGGTAGAAAAAGCTTATTACACTTATTTGAGATGTAAGAATAGTGCTGAGAAGAACAGCAATAATAATAAGTAGCACAAGCTTCTGTAATCATCAGTATTCCTTTACAAGGTGTAGTTAAACAAAAAGCAATACCTCTTCATACTGAAAACTCATAGTCACATGCCACCTTCACCAACCTCATTCCTAAGCTGGTTCTGAAGGTACAATAAAAATGAGGGCTGATCCTTGGAAATATTGAAAACCCCATCCACAGTACAGCTGTACCTCAGTGTCACCATATGTGATATTCCTGCTGATATTACAGGACTGCCTTGTTCTGTTTTATACAAAGGCAACATTTGCCATTTTGCTTCATATCCCAAAGAAAGCCCCTCTAGTTCTGGACTTACAAGGACCCAGTTTATGAGTTAAGGTGATTTTGGTGATTTTTCATCCTGAATATAATATGGAGAGCCATAAAACATATAGCCAACTTCCTCACTTCACTATAGAGATCAAAAAAAACAAAACAAAACAAAACAAAACAAAACAAAACAAAACAAAACAAAAAAAAACCAAAAAAACCCAAAACAAANAAAAAAACAGAACTAAGATTTTTTTTTTCTCAAATTTGTGGTGAAACCTGTATGGTATACTTTAGATAATATGCTTCATGTTTCATTTTTGTGTGCTGTTAGTACAACTTCCTGAGCAGAAGATGAACTGAGCACATAGAAGTATAGTGTTATGAAAACATAGAATGAACTATTTTGCAGCTTTAGTCATGACTATTCTGGTCACAATACCATGATTCTGAAAATCTGGACTGTAAAGTTCACCAAAGATAAACAATGTGAGCAGCTGTAAGTGAACCTGTATTGAAGGCACTGATCAATGATAGAATCCTGAAAGTCTATAATACAACCTGAGTGCTTCTGCTGGAGCTAACTACCCCACTAAAAAATAATAACTATGTCTAAGGAAAATAAAAATCTAGGAAGTATTTAGATGCCCCTGATCTTTAGTGTATGTACAATAAAAACAATTATATGACATTATGAATTCTGCAATTTTCCCCCATTTTCTAGCACAGACAGCGTAACAAGGCCTTTGCCTTCCAGAAAAAAAATTAAAAGTACCTTGCTTTCATGCAACTGTATACTCTAGAACCCTTGGAATAAGTGTCTGAGCCAGGCCAAGCTGATGGGGCCAGAAAACTGCTTACAATATTTTTGATAACTTAAATTTCTCTTGCAATCTCAGAAACAGAGCTGATTGGGAATTTTCTGAAGGGACATGATTCTTTTGAAAAATGCATCGGCCCTGAAATGTTTTATCTCAACATAACAGTGTCATGGTCTTCATTTAAAGTGCAGGCAAGTGATCTTTAACATAGTATCTGGTTTTCTGTTAGATTTTTTGGCTGTCTGCTTGGGGTCTGGGCTTCCATAGTACATTTATACTTGAACAGAGCTCATTCTAAAACCTGCAGCATGATTATTCGTAATGTGTGACTTTTTCTACAGTCTCTGTCATGCATTCAGCCCAGACCAGTATCACTGTCCCAGACTGTCGGGCTGTGGGTACAGAGGAAGCACAAACCAGGGAGCATCTCTGACAGCCCGTTTGGATCTGCTCATCTTGTTCTGAGGCAGAAAAAGAGCTTATTTGTGTGAACATGAGCTGTGCTATACCATTTGGCCTCTAGGTCAGAAGACAGTCTGTAGGTTATTTCAGTTGATGCTGTGTCTATATACACTTCTGTACGTTCACAGTGTTGAGGCATTTGTACACTTAGAGTCTGTGTTCCCTGGACATTCAGCAACACCAATGATAACCAGATCTCCAGCTAGTGTTTGAGTCATGATGTGGACTCTGACCTTGGAGTTCAGAAAAGAAACATGAATTGGAATCTTAGTACAGGGAGAGGAAAGTTTATCATATGTCTTATTTTTTTAATGCTTATGTAGCATATGAAACAATGCATGCAATAAGGATCCTCTGTAGACATGCCCTAAGGGTTCTTGGCTCTCTGACTTCTGCAGTGCTGCAGTTCTAAGGAAAATGGAGTCTGAGATTGAAAATTGAGCCTTTTTGTTGTACATTTTCTGAAATTCTCACCTGAAGCCTAGATTTTAAGTGACAGGTAATATTCATTAGTGAAAAAGTCATTGTTCCATCCAACTGAAGAAAATTCTTTCCCTTAAAATCAGAGGTTATCTGTTCTTTGCTTTTATTCTCAGTAGACATCAGCCAATTCTCACTACTTCTTTAGTAGATGTTATCTTCAGCACCAGCTGGGCAGGTAGAGAGCACATAAATGCACCTCTGATGTGTTTGGGGGGCTTTCAAGGTGTGGCCCTGAGCAGCACCTTTCACCTAATCTGCAGCACCGGTGAGACATCAGTTTTGCAGTACCCAGCTACTTGAAACTGACTGGCATAAAGTGATTCATGTCTTCAAAACCATTGGAGCATTGGTTTTTTCCTAGCAGGCAGCACTCTTTTAACTCTACTTTGAGCTTTGACAGCCACTATTCTGGTCTGAGCACAGTAAAGGAAATAGGACTTCTTAATGTATACAACTTAATAATGAAATGTTGTGACTTTTCCTCTGCTTTATTTTACTTCTGTATGTTTATGTTTTCTGCAAACAGATCAGTCGTGTGTGCATAATCACAACCAGAGGGAAAAAAAGGCATCTACAAAGCCACAGGAGCATTTGTCTTCTGGTAACAATTGTTTCCAGAGATGGGAATTCAACATTGCCATGACAGAATTTATTTTTCCTTATATGTTCACAGTGATCAAGTAGTGACATCTGGAATCTACCCCAGAGGTTCAAGTCAATAAAATATTAATATCTGCCATTTCCAGCGAGAAGGTTGTAACAAGAACAAGGCAGAGAAATCTCTGACATTTTTGAACTATTGTTTTGTACCTAATTAATTAACTGTTTCCTCTTCCACATACTCTTTTCCTAAAGATTAGGAAAAATAAATCTGGGACTAGGGTGTGATTCCCTACCTTCAATTTAGGTAACCTGCTGTTCAGATAGCTCTTTTTTCTGGGAGTGCTCTGGGAAGTGGCTACTGACAAGGGGCTGGATCCTCAGCTCCTCCTCCCCACTCCCACGGAAGAGCAGCTCCAGGAGGAGCTGGACTGACTGCACACATCTGATTCACAGTCAAAACCAGGCACAGAACTCAAGGCAATGCTGGGCAGCCTCACCTGAAGCACTCACCATTTTACCAAGAGGTTATCAAGGCTTTCCTTAGTAATTCAGTTCAGTGTATTCAGTCACGATGAGCAGAGAGAACTGGAGGAAGAGAAGCACTGTCAAGCCTTGCTTTAGACAACTCCATTATTCCCATTCCTCTCATTCAGTGAATAAGTATTAACAGTCACTTATGCATAAGAAAAAATAATGAGGTTTAATGAATCTCCAAAGATCAGCTACTTCATAAAAGCAAATGCCACGCTTTTATCAGTAAAAGTCCTCCAAGTCCAACATCAGCAGCAGAGGGAATTTCTATTTTAAAGCAAATTGCACCCAGTTTCAGTAAATTATCATAGAATGATTACTCAACTTTTATCCAGTCAATGTTATGCCTCCCTAGTGAACTGGTTTATTGTCAGTATGTCTGTTTCAAAACATGTCTTCCCTGGAAAGCGCTTTTTCATTCAGCTTCTGCCACTGGAAGCAGGCAGCAGCTTGAAGCTAGCAGCTGCTCTCCAACAAAACAGGTAGAGAGACAGAAAGGCTGATGAATCCATAACAATAAGCACATCATGGCATAATTACAGTAAATCTCCAGAATGGTCTGTACACACGAAATGCCGTATGTTTTGGACAGAGGAAGTGTGCATTAGCAAAACTATGGTATAGCATAAGCATTTTCCACAGAAGTCCTGTTAGCTTGAAATTGATTTTTTTATCTTGAAAATTATCATTTACAGAACAGAAGACAATATTTGAATGGTCTGCTAGTTAGCTTGAAGGGGATATAATTAATATCCTGAAGGGCAAGAGCAGGTGATAGAATGGTTTGGGGGGATTTTACAGTTGTTACTGCATAATCTAATACTGGTACATCCATTTAACCTTTCTTTGATATGCTCTTCTTTCACCACTGCATGTAATAGCAGTTCTGTTTTCTAAATGTCTTCATTTGACTTTGAACAGTTTAATAGGATTTATTGCTTCTGCAGCCTGCCTACACAAAACAGATTGTCAATATGGGCAATCCTTTGTGGTCTGCCAGGGAATAATAGACTGCTTTCTCCATCCTTGCTTTTAGGAAGTGATTTAGTTTCCTGAAGATTTAGGTACAAAAGGGAGAAGGAGGGGGCAGGCAGTTTTTCTGTGTGAGTCTATCGTGAGCTGGCACTGTTAAATAGCCACTTGGCATTTGCTGTATCAGCCGGTGGTGCTTGCCTCGATTTCAGATGGCAGCCTCCTGATTCCCCATTAGAAGTGCCTGCAGAAAATTTGCTGTGGCTAGGTAGCAGTGATACAAAATACATAACCCAGATACATTTCAAAGATTGCGGCAGGATTTTGCAAACATTTTCTGTTACAAACTGCATGAATTGATCTCATCCTCAAAAACATTAATCTCCTAAATCTTTGGTTTGTACTCCACCTGAACCTACATTTTAGGTTTCAGTTGCTTTGTGTTTTGTAAAGATTGTTCTAAAATCACTGTGTATCATAAGAAAAGGATTTTTCCTCAGGCTGTTTGTTCTTTTTTTGCCATTATTGCTTCCTGTTGCAACCATCAGAATATAGCAATGCAGCAAATTTTACAGAAATGTGAATTACATGAACAAAACAAATTGTTATTTTTTAAGTATCAGATCTTTCCAAATGTCTTCTGCACACGAGTTATGAAGCTCTGACTGACTGGAAGCAGTCACATTCAAAATGATTATACTGATTATATCTGAGACATAGGTAAGCAATCCATGCTGCATTTGGAGTTTCTTTTTGATTCTGGAAACAATACTGCCCTGAGAGGTTCACTATGAAGATCCCAAAAATTATCAGAGGTAGTATTCACTTAATGCTATGATTTTTAAATATGCAAATGAACAAAATCCCTCCACACACAGTACATTGTATTTTATATCCTGAAAAATATTCTTTTGTGTAAATCTAAACATATGTAAACCAAACCAAAAAGAAAAAAAAAAAAAAGATAGATATAGATATAGACATAGAGACAGAGATATAGAGATATAGATGATATATCTCTATATAGATATATAGAGATATAGATATCTTACAGGTTTGTTTCCAAAGTCATATGAAGATATTATCCTTTAGTGCACTTATTGGGAACTGCCTTGGATGGTGAGATCCATAACTGACAAGAATTCATGAACTTCCAGAAAAACAAAATTAATCCCACTTATTTCCAGACAAGGGATTTCTAGACAAGGGCAGGCACATATGACAGCTGACTTCAGTGGACTGAGCAAGCACTGTGCACTCGAGCAAGGTTTGATCTGGGGAGTTTGATCTCAGGACAGGTTTGAAGTTGGAGCTGAACTTTGCAAAGGTGCCTTCCTCAGCTCTAACACACTTTGGAGCAACAGGCCCTATTTGATCCACAACTCCTTAGAGAGCTCCACTCAGTGCTCCGAGCTTTGAACAAGTCTCAGGGGGAATTTTGAAGACAGTGTGAAAAGCATTAAGGCCATTAGCTGCCTCATGGAGGGATTTGGTGGCATTTTGGAGTCCGCATATGCAGCTGCATAGATCATTCAGGAGGTTTATAATTCTTCCTCTAACTTCAGGTGTTCAAACAAAACTTCACTGAAACTGAAAAATAACATTCTTTTGAAAGATTGTTAAAAGGTTTTTTTTCTCTCCCAAATAGACTGCCAACTGGAAAAGAACAAGCAATTTTAAACTGCTCAGAGATTACAGATTAACTCCTGGTTTGTGCACACAAAAGTGTATTTGTCATCACTTTTGGAAAGCTAGCTCTTTTTAAAATTTTATTTTTGATATCTTAAGGGGGTGTACAGGAACCTGCCATTCTTTTCCAATATCTGCAATTACCTTCAAAACTCATTCTTCTGATGATCTTCAAAATGGCTTCTAAGAGTCTCTTTGATTATAGATGAAGAATTTTTTAATATGAATCCTAGGATCTTATATTTTTCTACACAAAACATTTAGCAAATCAGAGACTCACATGGTGAGAAATATTCAGCTTTTTCAAAAGAATGTCTGATAGACAAGCTTCACATGAAAAAGACCTGTTAGCTGGAAATGGTGAACATCTGCATCGTTAAACTATCCAACATTCCTCCCCATAGCTTGCCTGCTGAAATTTGAAAATACACCCTTAGTTCAGTTAGCATTTTCTTACTCTAAATTAAAAGTTACTACTTGTGTTATTTGTTGCAGTTGTTTTTACCTGACTGTTGAGGCTGTTGTTGTCGTTGTAATTTGATTTTATCATGCAAAATTCTTGTCACTCTGATCACTTAGGCTATCGAGCATCATTCAGGATGAAATCAAAAACTAAGTATATTATCATGTCAGATTGTTTTTGCAGAACTGCCATCATATTCTACAAATTTATGTTTGTTTACCAAAGCTACCTTAGTGTTCCAGCTACGTGACATGGCATCTATTGAGCATTACTGAGCTTTATATGAGTGGTTAGAATTCAGTACGTTTGTTTGATATTTTTTCCCTTCATTTAACATAAATGGCACTTGTCAAAATTGCAACCTGCTAACTTAAATTTGGGCATCATTCAGCCAGCCTCCACACACAGAGGCACTTTGGCTTTACTTCATGCAATCTGGGACCTTTGTTTGCTCTCCCTCTTGACAAATGGCGGCACTAAAGCTACAGAGACAGACAGACAGACTGACATGGAAGAGCATACAGCAATTTGGAACATGCACGGCTTGGATTTTTTAATGCCATCTCAATAATAATACACCTGTGACTAGAGCAGGTGATTGGAAGTGGAGAGGATGCATACAGACAGATGGATTAAGACAGCAGTAATTGTGCTTTCACTTGATTATAATATTAACAGGCTCCAGGTGATTTCTATTTTTCACAGCGTCACTCATCTCGACAAACCCCAGCGGGCTTGGAAGCAGGGTAAAGATGCATCCTGTTTTTCACACGAACTTGTTTCCAGCATGAGCACTTAGAAGAGTCCTTCTGTCAAAAAGCAATTAGCTTCTGCAGTCTAGGGTGCTACTTAGAATATCCAGGCTCGTGTGTTTCATCATAAAATTGACCTTTTTAATTTTTTATGCCTGAGATTCCCCACTAAAAGAGTAAGCATTAAAAAATACAACCCTAGAGAAAACACTGAAGGCACATGTAGAATTTATTAAAGGATGTCTGGCCCTGATGTGCTGAAGATACGAACTCAATCTGAATATAATAAATATGAAGTATGCATTATTGTGTGCTTAATTTTTAAGTAATTGGTGTCATTATGTAGCATAATGACACCAATTACATAAAGAGCATAGGAAAGCAATATGTGCTACATTTACAGACTCACATTTTTCCTGCAATAATTGCTTTTCCATATAAATAGTGTCTGCTTGCTGATACCTTTGAATAATTGTGCACAAATTATCCCAATGTTACAGAGTTTGTTCTGCTTTTTTAGTAGCAGTGCCTGTCTTGGTAATTCACTTTTTATCAAAATTTTGCACCATTTTTGTGTAACGGAGACTTTCAGTTGGCATTGACATTCAGGATAAGCAAAGAAATACCTCTTTTGCCCAGGCAACTTGAGTAAGGATATTGCCAGCAACAATAACACCTTCCCTCCTCCTCTGGGATCTATCAAGTAGGAGAGTTTCAATAGTGCAAGAGTACTCAAGATTTAAAGTACAAATAGATGTTAAGCTTTAGGAATATCTGGCAGAAGCTGGCATGGTTTTAGAACAGTACTTCAGTATTTTGCTCTAAAATTTAGTAGCAAGTTTCACTCACATCTCTACTGTTTAGACAGAAAGAGGACATAACAGCACCTTTAGCCCTGCTTGGAAGTAGCATGAGATCAGCTAGGATTCTTGAAGCTGACATCTATTCCTACTTACAAACTGCTATGCGAGACCCCCAAAAAAATGATCCTCTGCTGTAGCAAGGTAGAGACAGTAAGCAAATAGAGAAGAGCAAATGGAGGAAGCAAGACTATGCATCTGTGCAACATACATACACCTCTGTGTGTGTGTGTGTATGAAATGACTGAAGCAGAACCCACTGCAGTGCATACAGAGGAGATCTATAGCCAATGTGCTGTAGAACATTAGCATAACATGCAAAGAAATTGTCAAGATTTATGCTTTGTGTCACTCATTTGCCTGCATTCAGCTTCAGATCCAGTCTCTGCTGTCTTCTTTTCTACAAGTTGTAGAAAATCATCAAAGACATTGTTCTAGACACCAGAATAATTCAGGGGCCCATCAGCTTCAAAACCCAATCTCTGACACTGCCAATGAACAATGTGTCAGAATAATCTGGAAGTTAACTCAGTTCCCTAATGAATTCATTGGGTCAGTTCTGTACTCTAGTCTGAACAATGACACATGAGAAATAATTTTTGCTGGAGGATGGGCCATCCTTTAAAGCAAGTATCAAATTGTTTCCTTTTCCAGGAGAAAGGATACAAAACAAAAATAAGCAAAACTACGAAAAGCCACAAGAAAATTCACCCATCCCGTGCCCTTTAAGCACTTGAAAACCCTCTTCTCACCTCTGAAACTTTTCCATGCACAATAGGTTACTTCTTTTCCCTTTGCTCACTGGGGATGCTGTAGCTCATTAAATTGTATATCCTCTTTCTATCATTTCCCAAGAGTTCAGTTTTGCACTTCCAAAACTTTCTTTCTTTAGCCTTTGTCTTGTTGTCTTTGTTCCTTATGCAAAATGGTGCAGTTTTTCTTTCACCTTTCACCATCTTTGCTGAATCACCCTAAAACCCTATGTTTATCTTAAAGCTTCTGAAAAATTCAAATTTATGTAAAGGATTCTGACTACTAGCACCTTAATCTTTTTCCTTATCAGACAACTTCCATTTGTTTTCTACCCATTCCACTCCATTGAGAAACTACTCTCTGTTCCAAAATCCACTTTTGAGCTCTCTGCTGTCTCGTTCTCACAGCAAATATTTCTCCTCAGCTTTTGCTCCATGCTGTCTTTACTGTACATGTTTGTCTTGTTATTTAGATGCTAAGTCCATTGGGGTACATGATGTCAGTTTGTTCATGTTTATAATACTCAGTGTAAGATTATTGCTCTCTGTAAAGCAATAGTGAAGGCACATTAAGACTGGTAACTCAATTTGAGGGAAAACCTCCAATGATTAATGAACTTATTAAATCAACTAGGACACCTGCTAATCATTTTTGAGGCACTGACAAATGTAACAGCTGTTAATTATACCAGCTGTAGCCTGCTTAGTGCTCAAACAGTTTTACTATCATTAAAATAGCAAGAGTTTCCTGAAAGTTACTTTGTCACTGTTTCCTTCCCTGCACAATACCTGCTGGAATAAGAAGTGTAGTGTACTGGATGTTGCTTGTTAATGAGTTATTTAGGTTTGAGCTCCCAAAAGCCTCACTGTGAGAAGAAGCACAGGCAGACACAGAGGGCTGAAGCAGTCAACAGAAGAAAGCACTGTACTTAGAAAACTAATTTTCCTCTAAGTATGGTAGATTGCAGCTCTCTGAAGCAGAGTCCTTGCTTTCAAAAAACCAATTTCTGGCAGATTGCAGAGGTTATTCCCCTTTGGTTTTCCAGCATCAGACAGGAGATTGGAATGGTGGACCCTCTCTCAGGGGGCCGGCAGCTTCACAAAAAAAACAGATGGGACCTGACAGGCTATTTCCAAGAGATGGAGTCTCTGAAGCAGGAAGCAGGGATGCCTGAAAGACTGTGGGGAAAGCAGCTTTTAAACTGGGTGAATCAAGGACTCTTTTGACAGGAGGCAGCATCCGTTCGCAGGCTGCCAACTGTCCTCTTTGTTACGTGACAGTCTAACCAGTCAAAGGTTGTGCTGTGAACTGCAAACGATTTGGTTAGGGTAATGTTTGACCTGTGCAACACAAGCCCTCTCTCCATGATTTTGACAAGAATCATTTGTTTTGCCTTGTCAGTGGGTGTGCCTCACTCAGCCCCCAGCCCCACCTCACCAATCACATCCTAACCTCCTCATTCTGAGATGGCATTTAAGTTTCACCCAAAAGGGACTTGAAGCATCCCACTTTTTGTTATTTCCTACAAATATTAAACTAAAAATAAATTATTTTCTGAAAATACTTTAAATTTAAACAATTGGAGATTTACTTGTGAGAACCTTTGAAACTCAAATCTCTCATCTTGAAAATGTAATTGAGTGTTTGCAGAAGGTGCACGTTGCATCTGTCAGAAAAAGGCTGTCCCTGAGGAGCTAGCTCTGTGCCTTGCAGGCATGCAAGCAAGTACTTCTCTTCACCAGCTGCAGGAAAGTGTGCCAGCTTTTTAGCAACTGATGAGAATCAGCTCATCAGTTAAAAATTAAAAAAAAAAAATTAAAAAAAAATAAAAACCCAACAACAATAACAGAAAACAAAACAAAAACAAAAAAAAAAACCCCACAAAAACAAAAAACCAACAACAACAACAAAAAAACACCAAACAAGAAGGCTGGATGAAAAGGGCTGATATGCAGGTCCTGATCTAGTTTGCTGAACAATGGTGTTAAGCTTTTAGTTACTGGACAAAGGAAGAAAGAAGCATATTCCAGAGGGCCACTCATTTCTTAGATACTCTTACTTAAAACAGAAATGTTCTGAAAATGCAGATATAGGTTTGGGCCATGGCTCACGTGCAGGACAATGTGTTTGGGCTCTTTTTCAGTGCAGGAAAGGACCTGCAGAGATTGAGTTCTTGTCTGCAAGAGAGGTGTGAAACTCCACATTAAAAAAGATGGTCATTTCAAACAATTGTCTTGGAGTAGGTGCTTTCCATCCTGGAAAAAAAGGGAGATGGAATTAAAGCCTCACCAACACATGTGGGTCTAAACATGGCCTGATCCCAAGAAGTGAAAATTATAGCAGAGGCCACGAGGTGATTCTGCAGCTTCAAGTGTCCTCCTGTCTGTGTCCTCCTGGGCTGTGGCAGGGTCTGATGTGACCCCCCTGGAAACACTGCTGACGCCATGGATGCCTCTGAGAGCTGGTCTGTGGGTGCAGCACTTGCAGCTCTGTGACCCATCCTCTCCTGAGGATTCTTAGAAAGCAACTTTATCATTGTGCCTTGCTGAGCTATTCCTGACACAACCAAAAGTCATAATTAGGTCAGACAGCTTTATGTCTTGTCAGACAACATTATATCTTGCACAGATTTTCAATATGTTTTTAAGCAGCTTTCAGTCTTCCAAGAAAGGCACTTCACCCTAATATAGTTAACAGAGTTATTGCTTGTTGCAATATTAGGGGCAGATTTCTGATATCTCCTGTCACCATTAACATGTGCTTAAATGGATTTCAAATATGTAGGAAATTAAACCCAGTGTAATGTAAACATTATGTCAAGTTGGATTTTTGATGCAAATCAATGTATTTATAGCTGTGCACCCATTCACGCAAGGGTATGCATTTGTTCATTGAGTTTTAATTAATAGAATCCTTGCCAATTCCTCTTTAGACCTTTATTATCCCTTTCTTTTAATGCACTTCATTCATCACTTTTAAAAATTAGACCAATTTACTTGCATAATTTGAATCCATAATTGAATCTGCTAGCTACTCTCAGACTTTACAAGTTAATCAAATGGCATAGTTTTAAACACATTTTCAATGCATGGGAAAAACCATGTCAGCAACCAACCTCCAGCCCAGTTAAAATGGGAAACTCATTCTAAGCCAGGCTCTGTGCTGATTAAACTTCTTCTCCAGACTAAACTTTTCCAATCCCTGATAAAAAGTAATAACATAAGACTATGTGGAAGGATGAATGAAGTATAATTCTAGTGAAGAATGGAAAACGACAAATAAATGAAAAATCCTATCTGAGGTGGAAAAGAGATGTGTAATTGAACAGCATAGAACCATCACAGAATTAGGCAGGAAAGGAAAATCCCAACAGTATCTCAGTGAAAACATCAGCACAACTGCTTCTCCTTCCTAGAGCGCTGTGGACTCACCAGGGACATCTTACCTGGTCTAGCTTTTGACAAGTCTCTGTTTATGTGTGCTCTCACCCAGACAATATTTTTTATTCCCCTATCTGTCTCTCTTTCAGGCCAAAAAAGATATGCATAAGCTACCAGAAAGGAACCCAAGTAAATTAGGCAGGACTGACAGCTATCAGAACCAGTGACTAACTATGTCAGAAAGTTGCTTTGTGTTAAGCCCTGATATTTTTGAATTGTACCTTCCACCAGACTTGCATGGATTTGTGCCAGAAATTTTTTGAAAAGTATGGCAAGCAAATAATGTTTCATCTATATAGATGAAACGTGTCCAAAGATGGGGAGGTGTGAAATAGGAGAAATTTTAATATTGTACCTCTGCTTTTTCCTTTCTTTGTTGGCTTGTGGGCAAAAAAGTTGAGTAAATGCTTCAGTGCAGGCAACATAATCCTTTGCATTTCCACTCAATGAAAGAAATTTTATTTTTAGAGCATAAAAGAAATTTTAGCAGCACTAGAATGTCTTGCAAATTACGTGTTGTGGCTTCATTGATATAATTACTATCAACACTCTTAATTCCTTTCTTAGCAGCTTTTCTGGATTGCCAATAAAGCCATCCAACTAATGACCTGTAGGCAGCAGGGTGTTACTAGGACAATACACAGTGAGCCCTAGATGTCAGGAAAAAAGAACTGGAAAAGGAAAGGTCAAGTACTGGCAGCAAAAATGAGCAAAATTTCTTTCCACTGCTCTTAGTTCTCTTTCTTTGTTTAATCCCTTTGCTTTTAGCATCACCTGAATCTTGTCACTTCCTCTTCACTTTCCTCTTGTTGCCAATTTAACTGAAGAAAACAACAGCTGCCTAACACATGCAGTCAAATCTTCACCCCATTTATGTGAGAAAACATTCAACCTTTCATCAGCTTCATAGCTGCAAGATTACCACCCAGAGCATGAACTTCTCTCTGGTCTCCAATATACATTTGATCCTGGAATGCATCACCTGTATTGTATTGATAAACAATTGCTGGTCAAGACTGTCTCCTCTAGGCTCGTGTTTGTATTTGTGGGCTTCCTCACCTGACTCAGAATTGTCATGAACTCAGGAATTCTGATGCTGCTTCTTCTACAGAAAGGGAAGTTATTACAGTATCATTGCACAGTGATGCTACACATTCCATTTCAACAGTTCTTTTCATTGGTAAAAGCCTAGAATAGTTCCAAATCACTATACTATTAATTTAATGGTTTATGTATATTTTTGTCCTAAATAGAATATACAATGAGTATATTAGATATTAATGAAGGGTCTGAGAGCATTTGGTTGTTCTAAAAATGATAATTTCTTTCTTAGAGTTTCAATTAATATTTGGATAAAAGCCAAAGAAAAATAACCAAATATCTAAAATACACTTCTCTGATTTTTTTTTTCCCTGATGGATTCATACTTTTAAAAGTAAGTTCTACTAGAAACTAATTCCCAAAACCTGGGCTCATTTCCAGATTTAAGCTTGAAGATATTTTGCATTCGCACCCTCTATTCTGCTTCCCAGGCACTATCTGCTTTCGGCAATTAATACAAATGTTATGGGGTTTGATTTGCTTCACTGCAGCATGTGATCTCAATTTCTCTTCATTTGTAGCTTTGAAATAGCACAAGCCCCTTTGTGACAGTCTTTCACATTGCACTGGTACTGCTTACTGAGCTGTGGGTGCACACCATCAGAGTCAGCTGTACAGAATGCATCCCTTTTGTTTTAGCTTAGACACACTCACTTCGTGCCATGTCAAGGCAGGAATTCAGCCAGACAAGAGTTACAGCTGGGTTGGAAATGGGTTTATCAGCAGTCTGGCTAATGACACACATAGCTTTACATGGCTATAAGGGCATTGGAGGGAGCCCCACAGCTAAGAAGATTACAGGATCCCACCAGAGACTAAAATTTCGTCTATTTTTGTTATGCAGAGTGACATGTCACATATCTCAGGTTGTTCCCATATTCATTTGCCCACACATCCTCACTAACAGAGAAGTGTATTAGCACAGATGTGTCAAAACAAACCAAACTTTATAATGAGCATCTCCAACCGAACTTCCACTGGTGTCCACTGCCATTCCAAGACCTCTGGGAAATAGCTGGCATCTTTAACAGTAGCTAGAGCAGATATCAACATCAAATTTTAGCTGGTATCAGTAAACCTTGTAGAGACACATTTCAAACTTTTTCCCATATCAGAATATCTGCTCAGGAAGAAAAATGTTCATGGGACACAAAAAACAAAAATGGCTGATCAAATGCATTTGAGAGTAAAGTGATCTTATGTACACAAGTATCTGTGTAACTCTTATGTGGTCCAGAACCAGGCTGTTCCCAGCTGTAACTGGGAGCAGACTGGAGAACCTGGCCACCAATGTAGCTGCAGCAACAGCCAAGCACAGGATCAGCTGGCTATCCCACAACCAAAGGATGAATCCTCCTGGATGGGCTGATAGGGTTTGACAGCCATTCTACCCTGCTCCAGCAACCCCAATACATGCACCAGATACGAAAAAATTAATATTGCACCCATTGTCCTTAAAATAATTCTTTCATTCCTCTCTGTGGCACTTTTGGGGGTGTGGGTGGAGGGGTTGGGCAGGCACTGATCTCTTTTCTATGTGACCAGTGACAGGACTGGAGGAAGTGGCCAGGAATGGTGTCAGGGGAGGTTTAGGTTGGAGATCAGTAAATGGTTCTTCTCCCAGGGGTCGTTGGGCACTGGACTGGGCTCCCCAGGGAAGTGGTCACAGCACCAAGCCTAACAGAGTTCAAGTGTCTGTACAATACTTTCAGGCACGTGGTGTGACTCTTGGGGATGGTCCTGTGCAAGGTCAGGAGTTGGACTCGATGATCCTTGAGGATCCCTTCTAACTCAGCTCATTCTGCAATTCTGTGATTCTCTGACTCCTGTTGTATTGCAGTATCCCTTGAGAATTTGGAAGATGACAATGATTCTTTCTTCATCATCAGAGTGTTTTTTATTTGTATTGAACCTCAAAAGAGTTTTTAATAGAGTGAACAAAAAACAATTAATGTTGCTTAAGTTAAATTAATGTACCTGCATCTCTTTTTCCACTCCTTTATAATAATACAGTGGTCATCAGTCCAGTGTTAAGGGAGCTGTAAAAGGAAATGAGGAAATTTAGAGAAAAGTACATCTACCTCACAGAATAGATACCACCCAGAAATACCCAGAAAATACCTTCAGCAGCCTGGGTTTGTAGGCTAGAAACACTGTGCTCTGTCTAAACTTATCTGCATGTGAGACAACCAATTTTTTTAGCCTAGTTACAAGACACTTTAAATTTCACAGTTGTCAAACTCAAAGTATTACATGCTTGATATGTGCAGCTAAGAGTTTATTGAGACCAATTAAAGATTTAACAATCCTATCAAAACACAACAATTATTACTAGTCAAATTACAATGATACTAATAGTCTAGTTTATCCAATTATTAGAGGAAGGTCTGAATAACCATGCAGTCAAAATTGTTATGTAAAAGCTCTCCAGTATGTACCCCTTTCTCTGTATTATATTCATCCTTTCAGTCTTCTGGGCTTAATGCTGTGATGTCAGTTTTACTTGTATGGTATCACAGTCTGAAAGACAGGTAACTGAAATGCTGTATGCCTTCTCCTAGGTTATCCTGCTGTTGAAAAGACAGGGCTTATAATTAAATATCTTGGAAATACTGAAAGATGATAGGAAGAGTTATGCTTATTCCCAATATACTTTTTTTTTTAGAGATACCCATTTCTCACAGCCTTTTCCACAGCCTACTAGAGGGAAAAAGATTTCCTCTTATCCTATTTTCCTCTGAAGAATGAAAAGGTAGAAAAGGCAAGAATGGAGAAAGCTGAGGAAAAAAAAAATCTCATGACTAAAATATGATATTTATGTGAAAATAAATATACAGGAAGAAAACCAGACATTCTTTAAAATTAAACAAAGATGTTTACACTCCCATTCATTCTCTACCATTAACAAATATAGGTCTTGTACTAGGAAAGATATCTGGAAATGTATCAAATCACAGTAATCAAATACCATAGAGAGTTATCAAAGATGTAGGTTGTTCACATACCTAATCTCTCCTTAGGTTTGCTCACACTAAAATATCTGCATTAAGGGGCTTCTTCTCAGTACTGTCCTCTGGCTGTCTCCACTGACACCCCCTGAGGGCTAATGAGTGCACATCTTCAGATCATGGTAAAGATTTCTGCACTCACCTCAGTGAGTGCTGCTGCTTACAAGACTTGCCCCCACACTGCAGGACTGGGAGCTCCTTTGGATGTACCATTTTCAAACCATCACACACCTAGTTAGAAAGTATGCCACCTGGTTCACTGGTTGAATAGGTAAACATCTGGACACTCCAAGGCCATAAGCATCACTGCAAGCATGAGTGTGGGGTGTAGAGCCAGAAATATGGTCTTGTCCATGGAAGAGCCAGAACTGAAATTTGAGTTACAAGGTACTTGCACTCTAATCTTAATTTTAAAAATAAATAAATAGATAATAATAATAAAAAAAACCCAGCAACAACAACAAAATAAAAACAACCACAGGTGTTTGTGTTCATTGAGTTGTACAGGCAATACCTAAATGCAATTTCTATAGAAGCATTGTAAATGTGCACTTTTCAGTACTGCAAGATGGATCTAAGATTGTGTCTAAACTTGTTGGATAAGACTTACTTAGAAGAAACTCAGACTCTCTCATCTCTAGATGTCTCAGAATACTCAAGCTGCTAGAAAAATGAGTCTCAATGTCCAAAGAAGTGTGAGTAGGAGCCCTGCTGTGAAAATTTTATTATCGTAGGTTGGAACTGACATTTATAACAGCAGTAAAGCAATTGTGGGAGCTTAATAGCATGATGCATTCTCGCTTACTGCTGTGTACACATGTCATCTGAGATAGCCTCCCCTATCAGCTGGTATCATCCAACCTGGGTTAGCAGTCAAGAGACAATGATGTGTCATCTTGTCATGGTTAAAAATAATTCTGTAAAACCTAGAGTATCACACAGTTTGTCAAGTATACTTAATTGAGTTAAAGCAGCTCAGCCACTGATCAAACCCTTACGGTATCACAGTGACATAATAGGCTCCAACAGGTGACAGTATGAATTATGGAGAGTCTTAAATGATAGGTAAATAATTGGAATTACCAGAATGGAAGTGCATCAGGGGATGCTGGGAGTCCTACAATAAGCCCTACCTGCAATGCTCTCATAGGAATGCATCTACTTCCATTCTTGATGTTCACAGTTCCTTTTATGCACTGATGAGGTATACATAGAATTACAGTTCTAAATGAGACAATTTGCTTTTTTTCTTTTAAAATCTGAATTAACACTGGTGTGATTTCTTTCTGATACCAATTTTCACTTTACCAGAAGAAATTTATTGTGTCATATTTCTGTATTTCCTTTTTAATGAGACATGTACCACACAGTGATAAGCTGTGTATTGGCATTGTTTTCCAGGTTTTATTCAGGTTTCAAAAAAAATCTCTGGTCTGATTTGCCCTGACTTGTTTTTGTATTGCCACTGTTTACTAATTCTCCATTGGGCTGACCAGAATATTATAACTTGTCACATCCTTCAGTACAGGAGGTTCTTCTTAGGTTGCATCTACTCTGAAAGGCACTTGCAAGACCAGACCAGAAAATAAGTGCCATCCATGTGAGTTGATGCTTTTCTGTAAGTTAGGAAGGAAAAGGAAAAGAGTCTGGAAAATTATACTGAAATCCATATGAGTACAAAGGATGCCAGGCACACATCTGGTGGGAGCAAACAGTTCCTAAACCAATTTTTATTATCAGCTTATGCAATTTGTGGTAAGCTACTATTAATTTATTTCAAGTCAAAGTCATTCATTTTTTGACAATTTTGTCCAGCCCATGCATGGAGACATATTAGCTGGTGTCTGGTGTAGGTCATTATCTGCATATCCAGTCACATGACCTGGATATTTAAATCTTTAAAGATTTTAGAGACTCTTCCTAATGTGCTGATGAACCAAGGCCCTTGGCAAAGCAGCCTCAAGAAGCTGCCATTTGTGATTTTTACCTCCCTGGATTTAAAATGCTTTTCTAACCATCAGAAATTGAGTCTTGCAAAATTGTACACTTTTAGGAGGGCTGTCTTTTGAAGAACAGATAAATAATATGAGAAATTTCCTTATCACCAATGCCTGCTCTTATTTCAAGAAAACAAATGGTAACTAATGAGTTCTGTAAATATGCCACCTTTCAGTGATATTAAATAAAATTATATCTGCTTTCCAGTTGTCAATAAAGCACTGTTAATTGCTCCCATTTCACCCACAGTTAAAAAAAAAAAAAACCAAACACCAAAAATTGCAAGTTTCTGTGTTGTATTAAAGAGTTTTTCAATGAGCTGATAAATCATCTGAGCACTCTATAAAAGCCTTCTGTTGGAGGCCTTGTAATTTCTCATCATCTTCAAAAAAAGATTTTTTTCTTCTTTCATTTAGTCTTAGTTTATGAAGCACAAAACTGAAATCTTATTTTCTGGTATAAGAGGAGATTTTTAATAACATACACACACCATAGGTTGTGATTCTCTCTACTTCTGTAGCTGGGCTCAATTTAAAGTAGTACTTCTTTTGATCTTTGAACAAGCTATCCACCTGGAACAGCTGCATTTTTCTGTTTCTAGACTATCAAGTAGAATCAGGATGTACATCAATTGCACTTATTCCCAGGTTAGCTGGCCTGTAGCATAATTAAAAAAAAAAAAAAAAAAAAAAAAAAAAAAAAAAAAAAAAAAGGGAAAAAGGAAGCAGAGTAAGGAGAATAAAGGCAAGAGGATTTTTCTACTCAGGTTTTATCTTGAGTGTGCATACAGTTACCTTTTGTGATGACTGGAAAGAACAAAGAATATTTATCTGGTCCAGCATCTGGCCTCATGACATCACAGTTTATATTTTTCATTTGTTTTCCTCTAAGAAAGGTTTTTGTGACATGAATAAATTGCTTAGCATCCAACAGCTTAGAAATCCAACAGCTTCGTGAGATACTCTTTATTGTTTCTCTATCATTTGTACTTTGCTTTGATTTTCATTAACCCATAAGGAAATTTATCTGCAAATTATAGAATAATTGCATGAAAGTTTGACTGCTATCCCTGATTTTATTCTAGTTCTTGGGTTTTTAAATATAGTATGATTATCATGGCTAAAAATATTCCTTCTGGCACATTTTCTAATAGGCTTTCCAGTAGTGAAGCCTGCCACAATTTTTCATTTACAGCCTGTAAATCTAACACTCAGAAAAATTACTGTCAGACTTCACTCCTCTTTTTTCAGTGTGTTAGAATGGCACAGTTTCAGAGATAAATGAATATGAGTCATGTTGATAAATTATTATTTTATCATTCCAAGCATAAAGGTCTAAGGCACTCTAGACCCTCAATAGAAGTTCAGAGAGGAAATAATCTGCAATAACAAGTTGTGAACAGCTGTTGATCAAGGAAACAAGTCATTATATCAGCACTTAAATCAGTGATAGCTAGTTTATAGTGGAAGAAAACAAGAGAAGACATGTCAAATATTAGGGGCAGAAATATATACATTGCCTTTGTAAAATCTTGTGTTCACAAGGGTACTTAAGTACTCTTTAAATGTAATTCAACATCTTAGACAATATTGTAGGATGATATCAGTATCTGCTACATTTTTCTATTCACATTCAGTTTCTTCCCTCTGAACTTAACTGTGTCTTAATCCTCAGTCGTTCAACATATTCGTTTTTATCTGTTCATCAGGTATAGCTGGAAACAGAAAAAAAAGGCATATCCACTGTCTAATTACAGATATAATGAAAAAAATAGGTGATTATTTGCAAAACATATTTAAGAAAAAATATAAAAGTTGAAATCAAAAAGACAGTAAAATTTAGTTGAGTCCAGTATCATTTGAGCCTTCATTTAGGCTCAAATGATACTGGACTCAGCTGAATCTTTTGTTTACTTCCCAGAGACAGGACAACAGCTTCTCACAGTTAAGTTAGATTTTCAACACATTCAAGAAATATTAAGAACCAGAACATTGATTTGAGCCTTAACCAAATTACAACTGCTGAAGCATATCAGGATGATTGCAGGCTCCCTCATCTACAATTTAATTGGCACCAGTTCTTGGGCACCAGTGGCAAGCAATTAAAAAGAATTAAAAAAAAAAATGGAAGAATTGCATGTTCTCAAGCCACATATTACAGAATACTGTTTATCAGTAAACAGATTTAAATACTGATATTCTATCTGTGCCAGGCTCAAATCCTTCTGTAAAGGTAATGTTGTACCTACTTTGCTGTGCTGAGGAACAGTATGCATTAGAGACGAGGCGTTTCAATAAGTCTACAAAAAAACTCTAAACCAATCAGTTTTCTTTTTGCCTAACAGTGTAGATTTGTAGTTGCCATCAGCAAGTCTGATAAAATATAACAATCAGCTACTCAATGAATTATAATGCAATTTATTCCACAAAATGATTTTGAAGTACAAATATGAATTCTGCAGTCAACAACAAGCAAACAACAACAAAAAAGAAACATGAATTTTCTGTTATTGCTGCTTTCACTATTACTGCTATTTTCATAGGATCAGCTCTGGCAGTTAGATCTACAAAGAGCCTGATCATCTAAAAGAGGGCTCTGGCAGAGTAGGGCCATTCACATGTGATTAGTGAGATTCAGGCTACGTCAAATGAAATGTAAAATCCTTTTTATAGTAGAGAAGGCTCAGAGATTATTCGGCACATCAGTCAGATGACCATTGCTAGACAGCACAATTAACTATTTGCTGCCTTTGCTCTGCTGAGGTGCAAAGACATCTTACCCTGTGAGTGCCTGGAGCCTACTGAGCTTTCACCAGTAGGCTTCCTTTAACATCTGATGTTTTGGAGTGTCTCAGAAGTATCAATTTTCCTTGTCACTGAACATTAGGTAGCTGTATTTAGTCTGTGCTCCCTGGTCTCTGGTTTTACAGTTAACTGCAGGTGATGCCTGGATGTGAAACATGGCTCTGATGATCTACTGACCCCACAGTGCCCATCGTGGGCACTTAAGAGCCACACAGCTCAGAAACAAATACAAGGGCTGAAAACTGATCCTGCAAAGAGAAAATAGTGGTGTGTTTGTTTCTGACTTCACAGTTTCAGTGCTTGGTAAAGCTGGAGGCAAGAGGGCTGCACCAAGCTTGATGGCAGTCTGGCTAGAGGTAGAGGGTGGGAGCTGCGCCCCAGCTAGAGGCCAGGACCATCCTGCTCTAGGATGCTTGAAAGCAGCTGCTTTCAGAGCAAGGACCAGAACCCAGGACTCTTCTCTCCCACCTGCTTAGAAAATTCTTGCTTCAGAAATGAACACTAGGAAGGAAAATGGGAATACACTTCTCATTGCCTAGATTTACTAGGGCAGTAAACCTTGGGTTTAAATTGCAATAAAGAAAATACAGAAGCAGCTCTGTGCTGAGCATAGAGGTAGCAAGTTACTGATATGGATCAACTGGGCTAATCAAAGAATTTTTTCCTGGAGATGTTTCTGAGGCATTTTTCACTCATCCAGCAAAACATCTATCATGAACAGTACAGGCAGAGCTAACTTGAGATTGGAAAAGTCAGTTTTGAGGTTGGAAAAGTCAGTACAGGTGCTTTTCTCCCTTCTTTCATATGAAGCCAAATGTTCTTTAAAAATGGATTATAATCCTGATCCAGGAAGTAATTCTGCACACACACACACACACACACACACGCGCGTGAAAGAGAAGGAAATGTAAATGATTAGACAAGGAAAAATATCACCACGTCGGAGAGGACAGAGAAGGGTTTAATGCAGTGGTTTCCACCCTTTTTCTAAGACAGGCCCTGAGTTCCTATTGTTGCTTCACTGGATACTTTCTCCAAGCTTATGATGTTGGGTTTTCCTTCCATAGCATTTTTGGACACAGCATGTTACCCTCAGGACAGGCAACATTGGGATCTGGGCAGTGGACAGGTGAAGACACACAGTGGAGTATAATCGTTCTGAGCAATTTTTTGCCTGGTTTCTGTCACCCATTAATTCACTATTAATCAGGGCTTGGAGTGTAGGATAACAGACCAAGGGAGACCAAGACAACAGAGGGGATTCACGGGGTGGATTTGGAGAGAGGCTGCCTGCAAGGTAGATTGTGCACCATGGCTGTACTAATTTCGTGAACAGAATCTAACTTGAGTTGAAGAGACAGAAGTAACACTAAAAGTCGACTGAATGGAGCTTAATCCACTTTGCAGCATTCCCCTTTGACCTGCAGTGTTGACTTGCATTAAGGAAAACATAAAGAAATGCATTGGGAGTCACAAAAGAGACAGATTTGCTACTAACACCTCTTCATACTTCCATGTTGCCCAACCTCATGTGTTGACAAACCCGTTCTAGAAAAAAAATACAGCCTTTCTGATGAGAACAATGTAGAGTAGGGAGCAGAAATGCTTAGAGCCATTAAGGGAAAATGAGATAACTATCTAGGCTGGAACTAAAGAAGGGGAGTCCTCATGTCTCAGTGGAATATGTTGTCATTCGCCAGGATCTTCACAGAGCAGCCTTCCTATTACCACAGGGAGGGAGTAGCTCTCAAATATATTAAAGGGAGGGCTGAAGCTTCCTACAATTTAAATTGCACTGAATTATTCTAAAGAAAATCCCACATTAAGTAGTGCCTGTGGTGAAAACCTAGGATCCCAGGCTCTTGCTGCATGCCCCAACCACAAACTTCAGTCCTGACAAGTTCCAAACCAGCTAAAAGTAAATAAGGCACCATGATATCTTTCTGTTGTTTCCTTCCTTGGGGCTAGTGAATTCCCACCTTTGAGCTAGAAAACATGAGAAAAATTATATTATTATATTCTAGCATACATTAGTTATTACTTTGTTGGGGGTACTTTCTGAAGGGAAACACTTCATCTTTCCCATTACTCAAAGTCAGGGGCTTGAAAGGGAAGAATTGTTTGCTGTGATACTTTTGAGGGAAGTTCTAGGAAAAAGCTTTTAAGAGTATGGATGTGGGACACATTCCATGCTAAAAAGAAAAGATGATGGTGCTGCAGTGTAGCCAGAAAAGGAAATGGCATTTTGGCAATTGGATTCAGTGTGTAGCATATGCACTTAAAGACGTCATGACCTTCTTCCTCTGTGTTCACACATACACACAAGAACTGCAACATGGCCCATTTATTTCAAAACACTGCTGCAGCTGACACTGATTCCAACTGCACTGAAGCAATGGTAATCAGGAGAGTGTTGGGTTGAAGTGTACTACACAGAAAATATGTCCACAGGATTTATGAATATAACTCCTCCTTTAAATACTCTTCTCTAAAGGTTCTTATTCACTAAACTGCTTATTTGGGGTTTGTGCAGCACACACATTTAAAAACATCAACACTGCTAGCATGTTTGTCAAGTAGGGTGGCCAGATGTTCAAAAACACCAGCAAGGACTAAGGTTAAATACCTCCCTCAGGGATTCCTTTTCTGAAAATATTTTATGGCTGTAAGTTATTCTGAAAAGTATTGAATTGCCTTTTTCTGCTGCCTTCCCACAGCATCACATAGAGCACAGGGAAACAGGCAGAATGACAAATGCAGTAACAGAAATATGAAGAAAGTGCAGTTCTTCACATTTCAGAAACACCATATCATTTCTATTTATATAAAAGACTAGAATCTGAAACAGGAGGTAAAGATTAGTTTAGCATAAAATATTGAATTATTATGTAAACTGTCTCTTAAGCTTGGTGCCTCAGTTACAAGGTTCAGCTTAATGAGGTTTAGCATAAGTTAAAAAAAAAATCAAGACAGCCAATGTGAAAAAACCACAAGCTATTTCAGATGTCCTGCTATAAATTCAGAAAAAATATCCAGTAGACTTTTGAAGAATTAGGAGTTTTGTTTAGTTTTGGAGGCCTTTTGTAGTTTGGTGGCTAGCTATGTATTCTCTGTCTTCATGTATTTCCCTTATATACATCTTACTCTTTCTCTGTGATTATTTACGTGATTATTTACATTTTTACAGTCAGGCATAGGGTGATAGTTTTGGAGTAGCAAAAACTTTCTGGCTGAAACCAGTTTTAGTCATAGAGAAATAGCCATCCCTTAGGAAACTTCCTTCCTGGTGTTTTACCTCTAAAATATTTCCAAAATTATCTTACTAGAAAGGAGGTTGGTGTCTTTTTCATTAGTATTTTTTATTTTAACTGCTGTGCTTTGGGGTTTCTTCCAAGAAGGTATTTGCTGTCGTAATGAAGAAATATGTTAAGCCTTCTGTCAATTAGCCTAATTGATGTGAAACCCTGATTGAGTCCTGAGAGAGATGAGTTTTTCCAGCTGAACCTTGTCAAAAAACAGCTTAGCACAAAATAAGGAAAAAACCAAAACATGCAAGACTGCTAAGAGAAAAAAACTTGAGATGCTTTGAGACAAGGTGAAAGAAAAATTTAGGTGTTACAGCAGGCTGCTGAGTAGGTGTTATGAAAATAGACCAAGTGTTTTTAAAAATGCTTTCCTTTTAGTGCATAGATCTAATGCAAAACCTTTAAAGTAAGAGTAGAAATGAGGAAGAGATGCCTGTGAGATAAAAAATTTACCAGGAAAAAAAATCAGGATGTGGCTAGGATAGGGACTGTAAAAGGCAGTGGTTAACAGGCCAGAGAAGTGACTTATTTTTTCATTTCTTATCCCTTCTGGAAATGGCTGTTACAGAACACAATGAACACAGAGTCAGAGAGGAGGTGTGATGGCAGAGGGCTCTGCCATATGATGCTATAGGTAGAACTGGGTGTTAAATGTGGTGGTGACCACATGAATCTCAAACCAGAATGAGAAAAATCTGCTGCAAACCCTGTGTGCACGTGTGCAGTAGAAAACTTGGCTGAGTAGTGGGATCAACTGCCAAATTATTTCTAAAATACTGCAAGTTTTCCCTAAGAAAACCTTCTTTTCCTTCAGGCCTGATCAATTAAATATTCACCAGGAGTCAAGTACTAAAGAGTTCAAATTCTGCTTGTAAAAAAGTTTTACCTGTAGCTGAAATTGCACAGAAATTCAGCCTTTGAGTCAGGATTGGAGCCTGTGTTCTTAAATTCTGCTCAGAGTATAAATACACAGTGACCTCCTGGTAAACCATTTCATTGTTATCTCCCACTCTGCACTTGAAAACAGAGGTAGTAAGTTGTCCACTATTGTGATACAACATTGTAAATTCTTTGGCTTACGTGAAGGGGAAAAAAAAAACTTTATTGGAATTACTTATTTTTTGCTGGCTTTAAGGTGTATGTGGGAAAGGCTTTTCAGATTCATCAGTTCTGGTGAAGAGATGGACAAGTGGTGCTACATGGTGAAAGCTTCTGTTGGGCAGGTTTTTTTGTATTAAATCTAAATCTCAAAAATGGCTCAAGAAGCTGCAGTGTTATTTTGAGTGTTCTGATTTCTGCTGGTGCACTCTTTCACTGCCATAAAAAACCATATCACATCCATATGCATTTTTCTCATAGTTAGGACAGAAAGGTTAAGCAGACATGGCAGAAAATATTTTTTTTTAATGCTAGTGTCAACTCTGAAATTTCCTTGACCCTGTGTTTTAATATTTACTTAAGCAGTTACTAAACTAAAGCTGGGCCTTAAGCCTAGATGACATTAATACTCAGTGTCAGTGTGCTATGATATCAAAGCCTTTGAAGAGTGATGTTGGGAACCTGGCAGACTGTGTTTCACATGATATCTTTTTCACTATGGTTAGTGTGAGGAACAAAATGCATTCTCTGCATTTAGAAACTCATAAACCATAAGAAGTAGCTAGAATGGAGCAACAAGTACAGCCTGTCCCTTTGCACCAAAATCTTTCCTCCCTCTCAATCATGCATATCCTCATATGAATGTGTGCACACAAGCATAAGCACACACCCATTGCAGGAAAAAATTTTAAACCAGCTAATGTCTAGCCATTACTTCCATCTTTTTTATATTCTTTATTAAGAGATGTCAGAGGAAGGGAAACCATGTCTGAAAGTAAATCTGAGCATCCCAGAAAAAAAAAAGGAAACATTACAATTAATAAAGTGCACCATTTTATGCACTGTACAAACGAGCAAACAGCTCCCAGAGTTAGGTGAGTGCAAGTGCTGGAGACCTAGCCTCCAACTGAGAGAGGTGGCACATTCCCACATAGATACAAGGAAGATCCTTAACATGGTCAGTGGAAAAATGTGAAGGGAGACTCGATTCTTTATCAGTCTCAGTGGTTCCAGTTGTGAAGCTATTACTTGCACTAGTTTGCATTATTATTCAGGAGACCATTAATCTCAGCAAGGCTGTCTGAGGGAAGTAAATACTACTGTGACTGTGGAGATTTACAGAATAATAATCACACTAACAATATGTGTTTCAAGTATTTTGGCAACCCTTTAGATCATTGATGTTGAAATGCTTAAAACGTGAGTGTCCTCAAAGGGAACATCAATGTTGGTAGTGAGAGGGGGCCAGAGAGAGAACTCAAGCACTGGACTCCTGAAAAATGACATTGCTTATTTTTGAGCTTACACCCTGCCTCTGTTTGGAGTACTCCCACGAACATTTTCTATGACAATACATGAATACATTTCTGGAGATAGCTGCTTTCAGAAAATTCTCCTGGAAGGCAGGATGGATAAGACAGGACCATCCTTTGTTCCTTCAAGCTTACACAGTTTCCCACTGTTATCTCAGATGCTTTGAAACCCCAAGCACCCCTACATACTCTCTTGTTACATCCAAGAGGCATGACACAATCCTCAGTCTTGCATCCAGGAGTAGTTTACAGAGTTAAAAACAAAATTGAGGAACCATCTCAACGTAGACATCAGTACCAAACAAGAATATTTTCTGCTGTCTCTCCTCTGCCTTGCCACTTTCACTATGAGAAAAATTTGGATGGACAGATATGACACAGCCATTTTACGGTACAGCAGCAGTAAACTAAGCGCAAAACCTTCCTCTGTTGGGCTGTGACACAGCCCTCATTGTTTCAGACACTTTGAGTGGGAAAAACAACACCTCAGAGAAGACGGCATTGCCTCAGAGCTGTAAGTCTCTACCACTCTGGACTCTCAGGAGTCTCAGTTCTGTGCTGTGCAGTCTGTGCATGGCCCCTGTGCTTTAGCTAGAGCTGCACCAAAGCAGTGCTATCAAAAGCCAGTGTACAAAATTCGGCCTGGAAGCCGGAGATTGGCCCTTGGCCCTTTCCTGTTTAGCAACAATAGCTGTATCCAGACTATTTTTCCCTGCATCATTATTTGTCCCAGTCCCAGGAATGTACTCTGCTTTATAAAGATAAAATATTTCCAGTTCTGCAGTATCTCTGTGTCATGAGTGGGGCCCTATTCCATAAGACACTTGATTTACACAACTGTACAGCTTGCTGTCATTGCTGGCTCTGCAGTTCACTTCTTTTAATATGTTTCATGAAGGCTACTTGGTGACAAGGGAGGGCCCCACCAGCTGTGGGCTGCCTCAGTGTTCTTGTAGCCTTGAAGTTTCTGCACCTGATCATTTCATAAGAGGAAAAGTCTGGCACTGTGGTTGTATGGTGATCAGCACAGAGGAGCTATGTTGCCTCAGGCAACCTCCTGCCAGTGGTACAATGTCTATTTTGAAATTTTGTCCCTCTGCACATTTCATACTACTCCACAGCTCTCTGTAGAACAGACACGTCAGAAATAATATGCTCCATATAAAATGAAAAATTAAAAAAAAGGGGAAGTGAAAGAGTGAGTCAAGGTGACATATTTCCTCAGTTTTCTCTTTGCCCTACTCCCAAGTGCTCCTTACCTTCTTTAAGTCCTCTGCATTTTGTTTTGGATGTATATTTTAAGATACTACTTTCTTCCTTTCTGAAAATTCACATGCAGTTCCTGACATAAGGGTTGAAGCTTTTGAGGTGTGCCTTCTCTCCTCATATTTCCATATTAAATATTAATCTGAGATCTGGAACAAGCTGGTTACAGTCTCCAGAGGTACTTTGGATTTAATTCAGCACTTATATAAATAGCAATGTAAATTACATATCTAATGAATTAGGTGTTGTAATAATGGTGTAATATACACTGTGCTACTTATTACTGAATCTGCAAATTGAAGTTAATTTACTCAAGAAGAAAAAAGTAAAAGAAATCATAATAGAGTTGAGGGTAATTGTACGCCACTGTACCAGAGTGAGCTAGATACTAATTACAAATATTTTACTACCACTACAAGTTTCTCTGTCATTCTTCCACTAAAGCAGTGATCATTTTTCCCAATTTTAAGAATTAATTTCTTTCGCATATATACCTATATACTAAAATCCATACATACCAATATTACATATACCATATTATAGTAGAAAACCATGGAGACTGAGGAAAATGCTGCAATTACCTAGTCTGACCTCCTACATAACACAGGGCATAAAGATTCCCTGAATTAATTCCTGTCTCAAATTAAAAACCATTTAATATTGATCTTAAAGTGTCCCACAATTGAAAGCTCACCACAATTCTTGTTAAAATTTACCTTTACTTTGTATAAATATCTAGCTTTCAGTCGCGATGCTTACAATGCAGTTATCTGAAAAAGTACATCATCCTGCCATCAGGAATATTTCACAAGCTGTTTTTATGATGACAGTTCATTTCCTTTCAGTAGCTTTATCTCCTCCTCCTCCTAGCCCCCTAATCACTGTCAGAGCTCCTCTCTGAGCCTTCTCCATTGATTCAAAATCGTTCCTCGAATGTGGACTTAAAAGAATAATTTGAAAACTAGCACGTGTAGTACCGCTGTTAAGGACAGACAAAATATAGCATCCTTGTTTAGACTCAGAGTTCCCTTTTAAATAACCACAGAGCACACAATCTGCTTGCCCACTTTGGTAAGGGAGCATTCCTGTCTGACTATCCAGGAGCCACTCTATGGTCTCTTGACTCAGACTCTGGCCTCACAGAGCTTAACCTGTAGCTTTCACTGCACCTCCAAACCAAGCTAAGGGCACTAAATGTATTCCTCAACAGCTGTGTTAAACTGGGAATCCACATTCTAATTCTAGTGCTAATTATGCACTATGAACGACAGGTCTGGAGTCACTACTCCACAGACAACCCATCTGTGAGACAAGCTTTCCTGCCTCTATGTGTTCAAACACTTTATTTGCTTGTACTTGCAGTATCAAGATGTCCAGATTGCTCTGAAGGAGTGTCAGTCCTCCAGTCTGCATATTCTAAATTCAGTCGATTTTTAAGATTGTTGTAGGCATATAGAAACTCTGAAACTCTTACTTTGTTTTGCTAGAATAGGCTTAATTCAAATCATCAGGCTTTATAAGACTGATGATTCAAATCATCAGCCTTATAAAAGCTGTATCTAGCTGAAGCTAGACAGCAATGTGGTTTCCTTCTGAGACATGAAACAAAACAGATACCTCTGGACAGATTCATCCAAACCTATTTTGGATCATTTAGATACCTGAAACTGTTGGGAACTTTTGTTAATTCTGTAGCTGCCTGACTCTCCAGTGGCTAAAAAGGAAAGCTAGTTGGCATTTGCTTGCAAAATTATGGGGAAAAAAGGAAGATAATTATATTTTTCACCAAGTTTATCTGTGATTCGTGAGGTGAAAACTACAGAAGCTGCAGAGCAAGTAAAACTTGAAGGCAAAACACTAGTTCTGACATTTTTATCATGTCCATTCTCCTATGCCACAGAAAGGGAAGCACAAAGCAGGAAATTTTGGCTTTATGAAGAATGATCAGTGTATTGGTATTCCATTGATCTCTCACTAAGCACAGGGATTGCCTTGATATTACCTTGTTTATTTTGGAAAAGTGAATAATTCATGACAAAGGTGGTCTAACTGGAAAGTATTTCAAAGTTGATATGCATACAACAGTCATTACATTCAAACAATGTTATTCTAAGGTTAGCTGTAAATGCTGCTGCTAATTCACTATTACAGTGTACTTGTGACACCTTTCCATCTTTATTTGTATGCCTGCATACAAGTGTGCTTGTTTACATCTTTTCATGTGTGATATAGTGGCTGACCGGGATAAAACAGAGTTGAGGAAATAGCACAGTAAGTCAGTAGATGTTTAATAGAAACTATAAGACCACAATTCTTGTTTCTTGACAGCAGGAAGCAGACTAGTTGACATGTGGAAGACAAAAGACCTTTTATTAGAATATAGAATCTCCCCATGATGCACACAGTATTAGTGTGAAGAAGCCATAAATAATGAAAGCATGCAAAAGGGTGCATGTGAAAGATGCAAAAGATGAGTCTAAATTGATTGAAAAAATATTGTTATCAGTAATGAAAGTCTGCCTGACTGAAGCAGCAGCAGTACTTAGTGGGCTCAGTAAGAGCTCAAGATCAAGTAAATCGATAAAAGAATGACAAAAAAAATATGCCGTCATCAGGACCTTTGTATTTGGTAGAAAAAACAATGCCCTAAGAAGAATTTGGAAGGATGGCTCCAAAAGAACACAGAAGAGTTTTAGGATGACTCTGTCAGATTCAAGCCAGGTGGATGAGGGATCATTATCCAGATTTTGTGTTGAAGCTGAATGAGATGGCTGGGCCAAATGATCAGCATGAGAAACTAAAGGATCCCAAGGCAGGCTTTTGTGCTACATGCCATCCTCCAGATAAAACAGATATCTTCATGAATTATGCAACTGACATGTCTCTGAATACCGGTAGGGCTTCACATCTGTTTGCTGCCCACTTGTATAAAGTCTTCCTTCGTGTCTGCATTGCTGCGTGCTGAAGACCATTGTGAAATTCAGTGGCAAGCACCTACTAATTAGACATGTATTAAGCATGAAGTCTAACACCTTGTTGTGGAATTATGTCTTCACCAACAATTTTGCAGAGTTTTCACGAGAAACTTGGGAACACACAGACTTTCTGGGCACATAAGCAGCCTCCTGCCTCTGCAAATCTCATTTCCATTGCAGAGGAACAGCAGGCCTCTGCAAATCTGAACAAAGGACTTTGAGGTTTGTAAAAGAGCTCCACTCTCACAAGCCCAGACTGAGCTCACACTTATCTCCTCCTTCCTGATGCCAAAGTTTCTACAGGAAAAAATATCTGGATACAGCTGTGCTCCTCTCAACCAGGCCCCCACTGATTAAAGCAAAGGCACCAAGACCATCAGATTAGAGCTCTTTAGCTAAACTTGTCATTTAAACACTACTTGCAACACTTTTGGAAACACTTTTTGTTTCTGCCCTAACGAATTTCGTGTGTAAAGTTGGTTGGCATGTTCAACTTAATTTTAACCTATTTCTTTAGTACTATTAATGTGTTTGATACATTTCAGTTTTTTGGGAAACAGAGACATGCTTATTGGACCTGTATCTACTCTGGTCCATAGACAACCAAGCAAAGGAATTATTTTATTTGAGTAGCACATTCATGTGCCGAACTTTACAAGTCTTTTATCTCTAATAATATCTCTGCTACCATGCCATTGTGGAGTGTAGCAACCTGTTCACTGAACTTTTGCTGCTGTCTCTTTTGTCTTGCTATAAAATATTTGGGGGGAGAGAGGGAGAGGTGTTCAGGCTCTGTTTTTCTTCCATTTTCATAACTCTGAATTTATTCTCCAATGTCTCTGGCCTTCCACTGGACTTTCATACCTAATATGTTCTACCTGTACATTTCTGGGTTCATGCTGCAATCTTTTGTTCCTACAGATTCATGATTTCTTGCCCACTAATACTGTTATTTATTTTCCAAGAACTTCCAAGTATCTTCTTGAGTATTCAAAAGATAGTAGTAGCATTTTACTGCCCTAAATGTGAAAAACCAAATAAATCTGAATTTATGAAATCTATGTTATCTATAACAAGAGCCTTGAAAAAGATATGGTGGTTTTAAATCTTAGGTCAAACAATATATTATCTTCAGAATTTCAATAAACATCTTAGTGGTATCACAGCACTTAACAAATTCACAAAGCATAATATGGGATTAGATCTAATGAAAAACAGTTTTTGCCTCTGCAGTGAAGGTTCCAGGGTTTATTCACCTATTAGATAGATTTATTAATAAATGTTATGACTTAATTGAAATTTTCTTAAATGTGTGTAAACAAAATACAACTATCACTTTTCATTTACTGCTATCAAATAGGATGAAATACATGCCTAATATGATGCTTATAAAAGAGAAAATTATTTCAAAAGCTCTCAAATCCCACTTTCAAAAATCATTCATATACTTCCCCTAAAGGTCACCAGTGAGCTCCCAGGTCCCTTGATCAACTTAAAAATGAGGTTTCTATGTCAGATTTACTTTATGTAAATTATTTGTTCACTTTGCCCAAAAGGATACTGAGTAAATAGTCAGTGAAGACACTTAGTTTTGTCTATTTTGTAAAGCAGGATGGTTTCACAAATTAATATCCTAGCTAAACAATGTAGTATTCCCTAGATCTTGACCTGATAATCACATAAGCTTTCTAAATAAGTAACTTGCTAACCCATGAGTTTTGATGAAGTAGGATGTTTTCATGGACTAGCAAACTACATAGCTAAAGACAGGGCAAACTGAGTGTCTCTTGTGAGCCTGCAGATGGTTTCAGATGTCCATGATTCTGTGAGATGAAGCCAGGAGCCACTAGACAGTATGGACATATCTTCTAATTCCCAATATTTTCTTCTTCACATTGAATAATACACTCAACCATTAGGGTCCCAGTGAAAAATGAAGGGTAGGGCAGCACGCCTGTGTGCAGTTGAGTACTTGATCCCTTTTTCCATCTGTGCTGGCAATCTTCTTTCCCCTCTGACAACACACTCTAAGCAGATTTTCAGTGCATTATACTGCAAATAATGTATTTCTTCTTTCTTTGCAACATTCTCCTGATGTTTCCTAGTAGATACAACTTTGCTGCTAACTAGCATCCTGTACCTTGGTATTTGAAAACAGGCTAGATCATAGAAAACATTTCAGATTAAAGATCTCAAATTGGAAACATGACTACAACTGACCTGTGACAACAGAATTTTTCCCTCTTTTTAGAAGTCTAACTCAACTTTCATTAGTCTAACTCACTCTTTCATTAACTTCTAAAAATTTCAATAGAAGTTTTTCCACTGCTTTTGGATATATGAGAAACCAGGAGTTAGAACACCGCTCACTGAAAATGACGTTTTGGCTCTACCCTTTGTTTATGGCTGCTACGCAGCTACACAGCTCAGCAGTCTGTGAAGATGGCTGTGCAAGTTGGATCTCATTGCACAGTGCCATGTTCTCTCATGTCTCTTCAATTAAATTATCCTTCTACCCTTTATTCTGCCAAGTCAATACAACCAGATGAAATATTTCTCAACTTTGGCAATAAACTGGTGATGTAGAAGAACCAAACATCTAAAAATAATTTATTCTCTAACCCTCAGTAGTAAATAATATTGTCTTTCATTCTTCAAAGACTTGGTGTATCTGTTCAAGTCAACACCATATTTCTGTCTACTAAATATATATTTTTGACAGAAAAATTGCAAAAGAAGTGATTCTATAAACACTTGGAATACACAAATTAAATACAAACAATATTAAAAATAAAGCACTAACACATTGCTGATGTTCTGCACAGAGTATTATAATGGATAAACAACAACATGGAATAGTAAATGTAGCTGTAGCACTTTACATGCCTTCCATGCAAAAACTGAAATCAAAAGTCATAACATTTACTGGAGCTTTGCAGTGTCCTGGAAAATCAAGCATCTTTATCTCAATGCTACAGATCCTGGTGGGAAAGAGGGAAAAAAAAAAAAAAAAAGAAAAAAGAAAAAAAAAGAAGAAAGTGACTGGATTCCATTGTTATGATATTCATGTTAGGGATCTGCATCACAGAAGTGGGACTTTCTGGAGGCAAAAAAAGCAGAGCATTTTCAGGGACAAAGAAGAAACACAGCTGCTGTGCCAGCATGGTGGCTACTTGTGTGCAGTTGTCAGAGCAGAAGGAAAAGGTCTGTGGCTTTTGCTCTCACTTCATGCAGTCCACTGCCAATGTGCAGGTTTGATGGAGACTGGCCTTCTCTGCTGGTGCAGAAGCTTTCCCTCATCTCTCCTGCTGGGGCCAAGGCAACCTCACCTGCCACGAGATGGGCTGCCCTGAATGACCCCTGCCTGAAACAGGTGACAGAGCTGCAGCCTGCACCACGTGTGGGTTAAAGAAAACACAAACCTCACATTTTTCATAAAGATTAGCATGTCAAAGTACTGCTGCCACTTATGCTCTTCCTACCAAGCAGCTTCTGCATTAGCCTGTTAAACAGCCTGTTACTGATACTTGGGGAAGAGATGTGTGCTGTGCTACTAAGAGCCGCACAGGCCTTCAGAGCTTCGAGCTGGTGATCACTGCTTTAGAGAGAAACGTGCCCAGTTCAGACAAAACATTTATTTTTAAATGGGCATCTGATGCCTATTGGTGGCAGAGGTCTAATTCAGATTTCCTTGATCACTGTGGCTGGCACACTCCCAGCTACTGCATTATATTAACAAGGTTCATAAACTGTCAGAGGTATAACTCATCCACTTAACTCTCTGCAATGAGGCACAGGCTCTGAGGACATGGCCTTTCCGAGAATGTTCTCTTTCTGTAATTTGTCATTCCCCTGAAATGCCTCATGTGATATGATGTTACTGGAATCTTCAGCTAAAAGGTTCAATTCCTTTTTTTTTTTCTTTTTTTTAGTCACACATATTGCAGAATGTATTCCTATGTATTCTGCCACCCCAAGCAGTGACTGGGATCTCTGCCACCACACTATTTCCATTTGGAGCAAGGAGATCACTCTTTCTCATGCTGAATAAACAGGAGAGTGATTCCCTGCCCTTAAGCAGAAGGGATTTGAGGGGAAAAGGTGCCTTTGACCACAGAATTCAATCTGTCGTTCTGCTTGGAGCCTCTGGATCCTAATCTCTCTTTGTGCCAGCCTAGGCTGCATGGGGTGATATTCATTTAAACTCTCCAGTGGTTCTCCTTCTGCAGGAAGGGTTTTCACAAAGCACTTTGGCATTTGCTTTTTGAAGCCTGCTTAGCTGATTTTGCTGAATGGAAAAGGCAGCCCTGAAACATATCTTTTATTATAGTTTTCAAAGGTGCAAAAAACCTGCAGTAGGCTGAGAAGAAAAATAGCATTGAAACATTAGCTGAGTTCAGTTACTTTAAACATTAGACACCACAGGAAGAGGTTTTATTGACTTTGAAACCCCTCTGACACTTGATGCTGTTATACTGTGCACCTGGAGCAAAATGTTTGTGCTAAGCAATGCATTTGCTAGATGTATGGATCCTAAGGAGATGGGATGATGTGGAGCACCCTATGCATGCTGCTTTGCACTTTCACTGGGACACCTCTATTTCTTTACTCCAGAGCATGAGGCTTAAGGAGTTATTCAGTTAAGATAAGCCCACTCTTCCTCATCTTCCTTATATGCATTGCCAGAGACAGAGGCTGTCCTGTCAGGTATCCCACATTTCCGTATTGTGCACAGACACGAACAGCCAGAGGGCTCATGCAAATCCTCCACCTGACAGTCACCTTCCTGGCAGCTCTGCTGCTGATGGCACTGTCAAAGAGATCTGTCAGTTCCTTTGCTGTTAGTCCACAATTCCCACTGATCTTCTGAATAACTATTACTGTATTTTGATAATCCATCAGCATTCAGGTTTCATAAGTTCAAGCCCTATTCATCTTGATCACACTCTCTAGAGCTGTTCCTATGAATGCCTTATTTGTTTTTCTTCCTGTATGTTAAAGTAATGAGCCTGACTATTCAGGCTGCTGAAGGGCTGCTTCAGCTGAGCTGTGCACTTTGCATACCGTGCATCCATCTGCCTTGTCAGCACAGCCATCACCAGCTGTTGTACAAGCACTTTGATCAGAGCATTATTAGGCTGCTACAACATGACCACCACTACGAAGTCAGTGCAGGGAAAAAGCTGTCACCCTGTGACCATCATCAGAGCCTTCAAATAAACAGCAATTCATCAGGGAAAAAAATATCATCACAGAGAAAGAGTCGGCTGTTACTGAAAAGTCTGATGAAATATTCTGGCTCTTGTCATTTGTGTGACAGCAATGATCTAATTTAATCTAACATGTGATGATGGAGAAGAGAAAATTACCTGTGCTTTCTTTCTGAAGTTTTACTCTATACAGTGTTTTTGATTGGCCACAGTTCTGAGAAACTGGCAGACACAACATATTATTCTCTTTCTCATCTTCTACTCACTCTCTTTTGAATGTTTCTGTTTCCCAGATCCAAGGGCCCGTTGTTCACACTCAAAGCATTGAAGTTTATTTGCCATATGGGTGCCTCAACATGGAGAGATGAATTTTCACTGAACAGAAACACTCATATGTGTTTGTTTATCAGAAATTCAGAGCTTTCTTGTACCATCAAAATATTTTCCTTATACAATCTGCACAAATTTTAAATATGATTTTTTTTTCCTACTGCTCCTCAAAAGAGTGAGTAGCATTGATAATCAATGGTCTCTTCTAACATAGTTCAATTTAAAATGCTAGTCATTCATTTGATGGGCTGCAAGGAGTCTGTGGCTTTGTTAGATCTGCAGCATAAAGAACCAATTTTTCTTATCCTAATCCTATGGCTGTCTGAAAAAGGTGACACACAGTTACACATAATGATAAGAAAAGCTACTGCTGCCAAAGGCAGTAAGATACCAAAGCCAGATGATTAAACCATTCCAAAGCTTTCCCAGAAGACAAGAGGAAGCAAAGGTCCAAAGTTTTTTTCCACAGAAGTTGTCATGCCTTAAAACCTTCAGAGCAAAGCCCACATTGAGATAAGTATGCACTTTTGCTGTAATAACCCATTCTTATTATTCACAAAAAAAACCAGGGTGATGCATGTTTTAAAACTTTTCACTTTTTTGTTTAAGCTTCATTTTCTGTTGGTTTTTTTTCTGTTTGCTAAGAGCATGAAGGCAGTTTGTCTTGTTTAAAAATAAATGGGATTTTTTTTCACAATCTACACAGCTCTAATGGCTAAATAATTTTTATATGAAGAGCAGACACCACTACACACACTTGACCCCTGTACAATCAAAACTCTGTTCTTACAATGACAAGGTAGTTGGGCTACAGAGCTACACCGTGAGATTGGATGGAATTAATGAAAATATGTAACCAAATATTTCCTCTGACCTTAATGAAGTCAGAAAATGTAAAGTGGAGACAATTCCGCAAAAGCAGAAAGGAGAAAATTAAAATTTCTCCAGGTTTAACATATTTTTGGCATTGTTAATGCCTTCAGCCTGCATGAGCAATGCACGTTTGAGCTGCACCCAGTACCTGCTGAATGCAGGTAGAGAATTTCTTCCTGGCTTCTCAGCCCCATCCTTGTTCTAAGCTGTCACCTGGGGATCTGCACAGGTGAGCTTACTGTCACCTTCCCTTTGTCCAATGAGATGTGCCAAGCCCAACTTCTTGAGGGAATGCAGCAGAGTCTTGGCTGGGGCATTTCACTTATGGGAGCAGGAATGTGAAGTTCAGTGCTAAGCCTGAATCTACAAGATATTCCACAGCTCAGTTAACACAGAGGTCAGCAGTAAGTGATCCCCAGCTCTACATCATGTGAGCTGGTAGCCCCTGTACTTTAGGTTACCTTTCAAGTCTGAGGCAGGAAAAAAGGACATGCCACTCTTTAGCTGTGAGATGAAATCATGGAAAAGTTCCAAGCATCATGTGGTTATCAAAAGCGTAAATCACTTAGAAATATCTAGGAAGAGTGAAGATTTGTAGAAAGTTTTAGGTCAAAATTGCAGAAAACTTGCTAAAGTTTAAACTTTCTGGAAATTTGGGTCGAGCCAACATCTGTAATAGAGCTACAAAACAGTAAGTAGCTCTTGCTTTCCACTGTTGTTAAAGGTTGGCACTGCTCTTTTGTAACAAGCCACAGTGCTGTGGTTTTCAGTGCCCCTGCAGTCTCCTCTATTCATCAGGTGCAGACTCTTGCCAGGGAAGATGCTCAGGGAACCCTGAACAAGATAGAACCGCTCTCAAGCTCCCAGCAGCATTTCAAACAAAAGCTTTCTAGCAGATCTACATGGGGATCTTCAAATGCTTATACCAAAAGGAAATCTCCAGAAAACTGAAGAGTCCACTGAGAAATAAAGGGAGATTTTATGTTAAGCACCTTCTAAACAGCTGATATAAAAAAGATTATGATGCACTAGTTGAAATAAATGCAATTTTTATCACATTTCTCTTTTCCAATGTGCCTAGACTTAGCTGAATTTATGATTTATGGTTTTACTGTGTCTGCTAAAAAAACCCCAAACCAAAAACCTTTTGGACTGAGTTTTCAGCTCAAGAAAGGACAGAAAAATAATTTGATGACTACACAGGCTAAGAAATTATCATTTTGGCTTGCTTTTAAATTTCATAAGTGCCCAGTAGATATTATTGTGGACATGTTAGTTCAACATTGGCTCTTTTAAGTAATTATTTTATTGCACAGAATAAAGCTACTTGGCTATAGTAATGAAATATCCTTTCTGGACACTGCATAGATAGTTAATTCTGTAAAAGAATGACAGCAAGGCCACATAGTCTACCTTCCCCATCAGGAATACTTATACCAATAGTTTTCCTATTCACTCCTTTTATGATGAAAGAGAGTTAAACTTGGAGGAATGACAGGGTTCTCATAATGTTAAATGTAAGCACAAATAAAAGCATACCTCCACAGAGTAGTTTCCATGGAACACAGTTTGAGTTTTATATTAAACTCCAGCAATGATGTTCACTCACTGATGCAGCACTGCTGAAGGCAGTGAAATCATGCTTGAAAGGGTTTTTGCAGGGGGCAGCTTTAGAACCCCCATGACACCGACTTAAATCTACACTTATTGAGAGAAAGGTCTCTGCCTCACCTTTCCTGCTAAATAATGAGTATGATTCTTCTGAGAATCAATACACTGAAAGCTTTCTAGACAGTAATGCTCCAGTTCTTCAGTTGCTCATAATGTGTGTGTGTATATATATAGAGCAATATATCTCCAGACTCCAAAAATCCATTTTAAAGAAACATTGGCCCTTAATGCACAGAACTACAAAGGTTTTATGTGTGCTGACCACTGTAAGCTTAAGAGATATGATTAATTTGCACATGGCTGGACATGTAACATCACAGCTTTGAACTATAGCATTCCCAGGGCCAGAATTATATCCATGTATTTCTGCCATATTATTGCTTGAACTATCTCATATTTTGCTTTTGCCCGAATCTGGTGCAATTTGCAGTGTATAAAAACATTCATCTCCACAAAAGAAGTAAGAAAAAATAGTGAGGATTTTGATCAATACTGATTCTGATTAAGTTTGATCACAGCACTTGACATTTTGAGCAAGTCTGGAACCACAATCACAAAGACTCAGGATCCACCGAGAGTCTTTAATGATGTAACATAGTTGACTTAGGTGAGAATATCCTATCTACTTTTTTGTTCACCTTATATGGCTATGATAAAGCAATAAAGTCCATGAACTTCATTTTGTAGTTAATCTTATTACCAAAGCTGCAGTAATGCTGTTTAATTGGTGATTTATTTTAGGCTTTGCCTGTCTTCTTTTTTTTCTTGACAGAAAGAAGATGGTTTTATCAACATGCTTATAGATTAAAAACAAACAAACAAACAAAAAAAACCCAAACAAAATTATTGTTTGAGGGTTTTTTTTATAAAATTAAGATCATCAGATGTTGTCAAAGTACACCCAGGAAACTGGTGCAGGCATGGGTAATGTGTCACACTTTTAGAAGGAGCAGTATTCATTTATTCACTCATATGGACATATCAGGGAAAACTGTAAAGAGCAGATTTTTTCAAGATGCAGAAAATGAGGTTCATAAAAATGTGCATTCACTAATCATTCTATGTATAAATGAGCAGGAATGTTTTTAATAGCTCCTTCTCCTCTGGAGGCCCATACTACAGCATTAAAATGTGAGTGGGACAGATGTAGACACCTAATCTTGATGGGTCTGGAATCCAGAAATTATCTTCTGCTCATTGCACCTATTTCTTTTTTATCACTCTATGGTTTATAAAAAACAAAGCTCAGGTAATTAAAAAAAAATAGATAGGGCTGCAAAGCAACAAGATTTTTCAAGCTAACTTTCCCAGTTTTAAGCTGATTTTCTGAGGCAGCCAGGCACCTTCTCTTCTTTATCTCTGAGGACTCATTTCTCTCCTTCTCACATAAGACAAAAATCTTTTGGAGCTACTGAATCAGGAAGGCTCTGCTCTGTGTTATTCTCATACTGCACTGAGCACTGCTGTGTTTGAGGACTTTCTAGGAATATATTACACGATGTGACTAACTTCTGCCATTTGCTTTGGTTTGGTTTCATCTCTCATATTCGTCTCTAGGGTGAGGAGTTTTGTTTGGATTTGTTGGGGATTTGGGGGTATTTTTTGGGATACAAAAGTATATTGTGGCATGCTTTTGTTAGAAAGAATAGCTTAAAGGAGTGCTTCTTGCACTATAACAAAGGTGGTAAATTTTGGGAGACCTCTCCATCCATGTGGGAATTCATTAAAAAAGTTAGTAGTCCCCAAGACATCTCTGCTATTGGCATAGATGAGCTATACCCCTCTTATGGGTAGTCCTAGTCCACAGGGGAGCAAACTTGTTCCTGATCTCTGTCTTGGGGGTCTCTGCAGTCACCCTGGGCTCAGGTCAGTGAATATCATCAAAGTGAAAACTACCACTTCTGGTTCTGAGCCTCAGCTTGCAGTGTGTGCCCACTGCTGCTGCTGCAATTAGAAGATAAATCTTGAATGGCTGCCACTGTTTCAGAACTGATAAATTGCCTGGTGAAAAAAAAAAAAAAGGGAGGGGCGGGGAGAGAAAGAAGAAAAAGCTACTGTGAGATTCAAATAAGAACAAAATTATTATGTTTACCAAGCAAAGGGTTGGATAAATGTGGGATAAGGGGAGGTTTCTTTTATGAACTCTGATTATCTCATGGGGAAAAAAACCCTGACATTTGTACTTAGATCAGAACAATCTGAGCTTTAAGGCATTCTTTTAATCAACATGCTCATCTGATGAAATGCTGTAGGATTTGCTTATATATCAAAGGAGTTCCCTAGAGATTTCAGCGATGTAACTGAATACAATTAAAGGATCAGTTGTAAACACCATTTGTGATACAGTTTGTTTGCTGTGCTTTGTAAGATAAGTTCAGTTAATAACACATGAACTTTTGGTGGTTTAGAAGACAGCAAAGTATTGAACTGTAGTGCAAGGAAAGGATTACCATAGGAGCCTGCTAGAGATGCAACTATTCAGCTATCTTGGATCTGATGGTCTGTAAAAAGAGAACAGAGAAACTATTAAGCCAAGGTTCACATCCAAGAATGGAATCATTTATGAACAACCTTTCTGGGCCTAATTCGTTGCTGAATTAAACCTCAAGTAATGTCATTGAAGTCAATGGGGTTATGCAGGGCATAAGTCAGTGGAGCAAATTAGCCCTCTGTCTTGGAGCCAAGAAAGGAAAGGGAAGAGTGATCCAATAAAGGAGAGATGAAATGCTGATATTAGCTGAATGCCACTTCTTGGTACAGTGCGTTCTTTGTGTCCAGCAGTGAATATTTCATCCTTCCCAGGTGTAAAGTCTTCCCAGCAGCACTGTAAGGCAGATTTATAATAAATGACAAATTAATGGTTTAGTTCTGTTGTAATGCAGCTTCTGGGCTTCAACAGGAATTTAAACTGTGAGCAGACAACACCTATGCTGGCTTCACTGTGATCTCCAAAACAAGTCTTGATCTCTTCAGGAAAGCCTTGAGGCTGACCTTTTGTTTTTCCCTTTTTGCCATCTCCTACTCATACAGATATTACAAGATAGCATTTGTGGGTATAGGTAGCTTTCTGCATAGAAAAATGACAGAAATTCCAGGAATATCTTTGTAAGAGCTGGAATAAACCTGGCATAGTCACTGTCTCAGGTCTGAAGGCACTATGAAATAGAATGGATTTGTTTTCATTTAATTTATATATGGGTAATATTTAGGGCTCTAAGAACCCACAGTATTGCAGTGATTGTACATATGCCTTGGATTAATGAAAAAAATATCCATTTTCACTAGCCAGCATTCATAATACATGGTCTCTCAAATTTCACTTCTTCTACTGTCCAACCCACTGATTACTCAAACTGAGGTTAAGATCATCATCTGCCTCAGCCAAAGATTATGGGGTTTGCACCATTCACAGAGAGCTCAGTCCTGGCTGAAGCCTCTAGGCACTTTTATTATCCATATAAAGAATGAATTCCCAAAATGTACAGATAGGTTTGCAGCTCATAAAAATATCTTTGTGAGGTGGCCTGTGCAGAATAATGCATTTTGGCAGCACAGCTCACTTTTCACTACATAGAGATCAAATAACTGGAATTACTTTGATGTCCTACCATGCAAACTTCAGTGATGACCTAAAGGATGAAAAATGATTTATGGTAATGTAGTAGAGAAAACTCTCCAGACCTACATGTAAGGGAAGTTGTGTAAAGCAGGCAAAGTGTGACATGTGTTGCTGCTCTAATATTTGTTGTTTAACTTCTGGTCTAACTCAGCAAGGACAGGACTTGTCGGAGGGACCAGCAGCTGACTCACACGATACTTGGCCTGTTGCATGTGTGATATTGGCCATTCATTCCATTTTTTATCATCATTTTTTTCAGGTGGTACTTCAATAACTACTCCAGATTTTAATTTTCTTTAAATTCCATTGTTTCTGCTTACAATTCAATTCTGGGCATGCTCTGCAGAGAGGATTGAAGGGAACAAGATACAAATTTGCCAGCTGCTGTGTGAGATGCTGATGTAAACACATCCAGGACTATCTAAAGTGACTTGTCATGAGGCTTGGGGACTATTGCAAATATGGGAACAAGTTCCATTAATCCACAGCCCTAATTTCAACTGATAAAATATCATTATGAAGCTGGTTTACAAGTGTACTGAATTTGTCCTTGATTTAGCTGGCACAGTTCTGATTTTAAAAAAGGATATGCTAGAGGTCCAGGTTTTGTTGGATAGCAAATCTGATTTTGACAGAAATATTTGCATTTTCAGTACCTAAAAGCTCATCTATCCAAATACCCATTCACTTTTCTAATTTTTTTTAAATAATTAAAAGTAAGTCAACTAAATATTGGAAAAAATTTGATCCATTTTTGGAAGTTTTATTGAAGGATGTGTTTCTCAAGAAAGATGTATAATTCCCCTATTTCTAATTAAAATTATTAAACTGTTGTGGAGAATTATCTTTACCTCACCAAAGAAAGTCTGTTGAATTTTGTTATTTCTGTTTCTGTAGTTGCTTTTCTAAAGCCATCTCTTGTTTCTCTCTGGTATCAATCTTACATCTAACACTATTACATTTTGTTTCAGCTGGCAGGCTTCATCTATGCCTGTTATGTTGTGAAGTGTATTACTGAAGAAGAGGACAGCTGTAAGTACTAAAGCTTTATTACATACAAAATGAATGCGCTTTTTTTTTGCCTTTTTTTTTTTTAATCACCTCTCCACTATGCTGGCTCTTGCTGACTTCAACCTAAATGCTTTATTATACTGTAGCCAGATCATGTTTTCTGTCCATCCTTCTTGGTTGAAAATCTGGAAATGTTTGAGAGACAAAGGAGTAATGAAATACTGGTTAAAAATTACATACACCTTTCTTCTTGAAAGATCATTACAGCTCTTTATCTCCCAACTTAGCTTAAGACATAAAACACGTTTGTTGTTTTTTGTTGGGTTTGGGGGGTTTTTTTGTTGTTTTTTTTTTAAAGGAAGAAAAAAATCCCAATTAGTAAATACAAGCTGCTTTTTTGTTGTTGTTGTTTTTTCCCTTGCTCCGGGCTGTTATTAACTATTTTCAGGGTAATTGGTTACAACTGAGGTTATAGCTCTTTTGTCTTGGCTTGTGTGTTGTCTTGTAAAAGCACTTCTGGAAAAAAAAAAAAAAAAAAAAAAAAATTTTAAACAAAA
>VWYP01013797.1:495-13444 GCA_013400435.1 Pycnonotus jocosus | reverse complement strand
GTTTTGGCTTTTGTGGTGTCTTGTAAAAGGACTTTTGGAAAAAAAAAAAAAAAAAAAAAAGCTTTAGATCATCACAGGACCTTCATTTATGAGAGGTGAAACAGCGGAGCTCCTCTTGGTTCCTGCTGCTCCCAGGGTACAATTATGTGAAGTGAAATGACTTCTTATAGATACAGGTTTGTGTTTCTGCTGCTTATTTATATCAATAGAAGCCTGTTGAGAAGAATTTGCTCTTATTGCATGCTGTAGAGTCAAGCCATTTTTTTTCTCTAACCTGGATTTTTTAAAAGGGCCACTGCAGCGTTTCACTACATCTTGGGATTCATACTAAAGCACTTTAGAAACAAGTATCAGAACGGCATGTAACTTTGATAAAATATACATGAATCCTAGGCAGAGCTCTGCAACAGGAAGCTAAAGGGTTTTTATTTGATTGAGAGCACTGCTAGGGCTGGCAGGGGTTCCTTTGTGTGTTCTCCTGTGTGGAAAATAGCTACAACCCTATAATCTATTGGCAATACAGTGTCACTGTAAACCATCAAGGGGAGATTTAATGCTGAAATCAAACCACCACACTTTGGAGGTCGTTTCGACTATGCCCATTTAGGTTGTCTTTGTGCTTCTGTGGAAGTGAGGAAGGTGTAAAGAGTACAAAGGGTTTGGGACAGCTGTGTGGAGCAGGAGTATGTCACAAATAGACTTTTCTGTTTAGGGAAGTATCCAGCCAGGTACTCTCTCCTACTTTCTCATAAATGCATTCATTATCCACAGAGATGGAAGAGAGTTTTTCTTTGTGCCCCCAAATGAAATCCCATTCAATACTGTTCTGCCTCCTCTTGTAAGGGCTTAAATATTTTTTTTAATTATTATTCTGTAGTGCTTTAGGGCATGATATAAGTAGAAAGCGAGGAAGGGACTTGAGATTTGGCTCACCAATCAAGCACAGAAGTCAGAGCACATTTGAGAGACTTCTCCCATGGTTCATAAAGCAGCATTCCTGGCAGCAAAGTGCCATGGCCAATATGGTATTGTTTTCTTCTCTCTGCAGCAAGAGTTCCCTGTTGTTTAGCAGCCACAGATTGTCATGCTTCTTTGAACATTTTCTTGCCATCACCTTGACTATTTTGTCATTACTTTTGTCATTTAGATTTCATTACTATTTTGTTCGTACACCCCAGCCAGGTCTCCTCCTCCAGTCAAAGAGCCTCCCACCCATCTGCCAGCACCTCTCTGAGGCACCAGGGTGAATCCACACTCAGTGCAATGAAGCCAGCACAAGCTCAGGTGCTGCAGCTTCTCCTCTGCTGAGGCTTGGGAACTTGGCTGGCAAAAAAGGGAAAGGGAACTTCTGTGCCTGAGTTGTGCCAACAGTGTGATAATGCTCAGATTGGATCTGACCCCTCAAAGCATCATAAAATTAAGGCAGCTTTAGTTTCTACTGAGAGGCCTCATCAAGTAGCAAGTAAGAATGATTCTAGTTCTCTCTCTGCTCAGACATCCACTCTGCCATGTACCAAGTGTTCACTGTGACAGCCAGGGCCTGCAGTCTGTACAAACACCCCCTGCTCAGGTCTCATTTAAAATTCTTTTATTTTCTTAGATACATTATCCCTCACCTTTTCCATCTGTTTTGGCAATACATCCATCTATTGTGCTCTTCTGAGAAGTGTATTTCATGTGGATGTCTTGTTACATAGTATTTGTACTTCAGAAGAAGATGCCTAAACTCGACTTTCTCCATATAATCACAAATGGGGTCTGATGCAGACCAAGTGAATGCTAAAGAGAAAAGCTTTCAGGAAAAGTGGAATATGTCCCAGATTTATTTCTAGACCTTCCTGCATAAAGTCTTTGATCAGAGATAGCTCCAGATTCCCTAGCTGTGTTTCTCTTTCCATAGACTCTTCTTCCACTTTTCCAGTCCCTCACCCCTGCCTGTTGCAATGGAGCAAACTCTGTGACAGAGGGATGAAGGTGCCCCTCCTGCTCACGGTGTATTCCCTCCTCCAAAGCTGCTCAGCATCTAGCATAGGAACAAAAAAAGCTGTTGGGGGTAGCTGTTCTACCCCAAACCCTGCCTAACATCCACCCCTGATAAGGAATGAGGCCAGGCTTGTGTTTCAAAGAAGTTTGGCAGCTGGTGTTACCTCTGTGAGCTAGCAATGTGAAAGATCAGCTGTGAAAGATCCTCTGGTAAAAATAGTCACCAGAAAGCAACAACCACACTGCCCTGCTTTTCCAGCACCAAATTAGTCCCTGAAAAGAGATTTTCATCTTCTTAGCCACCTCCATATTCACAGACATCACAGATCTCTGGTTTTCAGGACCACTCATGCCTATAAAAATGGGATGCCTTACAGACAAATAGAGAGAACCATAAGGATAAACATATTGGGCCATACCAAAGTGTCATTTAGCCACAAGTCCTTTCTGAGGAGACAGAACCAACAGAAGAAGTCTTTTGCTTTTCATAATGGACAAAGTGAACACCCATACACTCAATTCCATTTCTTCAGCTTTTCTAGTGGGCCATTGGGAACAATATCAGTTCAAAAGAGGAGCAAAAGAAGCAGAAACACTGAACCTGGCAATACTGAGCAGCAAGGCATAAGACTGGAGAACAAGCCATGCAGCATCCAAGATCAAAACATGGGCATGTTCCAGATTTCAACCAGATGAAGATACTGACACTGCTCTGGAGTACAGAAGGTGTCTCATCTTCTGTTGGCATGGAGCCTCAATTGTAGAAACACAGTCAAGTTGCTCTTAAGCTGCTTCAGCTGAATTAGCTTTGCTCTCGGAGTAATTGGAACAAGCTGAAAGAATTACTATTTCTCCATTCTTTATGCAGATTTTATTAAGAGAAAAAATGAGTTGGGGTAGAATTAAGCAAACATTTCACTAAGATTAACCTGCTTTAGCCTCACTAAAGGATTAGGAATGAACAATACAGTGATCAAATCATGGTCATAACTAGGACTGAATCAGCATATCTAGAGGTTTTAATTATTCACACACCAAATAAATCCAGCTGCAGGCCCCCTAAATCAAAGCTCAAGTCTGTGCTACCTTTCATGAGAACAATTTGCTTTTAATTCTGCACCAAGGATTAAAGAGGAAGTTGCTTTCTCTCCTGGTACAGTCCCAGAAGTGCTCTAACACCGGTGCACCAGAGTCAAACTGCAGCACCCATGTCCAAGGGGCAGGCAAGAGCAGCTCTTCCATGGCTGCTTCTCTCAGGGGAGGTTTGCCACTCCCAAACATTTTCCCTGTGGCTTCATAGGAAGGAGGAACTCTGAAGGTTGGAGTGCCTCAGGTCTTTTTCTGGGAAAGACGAGGGAGGATGGGTCCTCAGCAGGACTGCTGCCATCTCCACACTCTCCTCTTCACCACTGCCATTGGAATGCCTAAGCCATTGCCATTCTTACCTCATGACCATTATTAGCTGCAGCAATTAAAAATAAAACATGAAAATGTCAGCAACAGCCTTTACTTGGAGGCATTCAATGACTGTGAACTCACTGGAGCTCCTCATTTGTCTCCCAAAATCATGTTAGGCCTGCATTTTTTTAAAGGCTGTGCATTATTTTTAATAACATTGAAATATTCCTTTAATGTGCATTTGCTCACTAGCAATTTGGCTCCCTGCTATAAGCTGCTACTGCCTTACTAAAAGAAAATTCAATGTATTTTTTAAAACTTCATTAACTATCTAGACATTTTGTGGGAAACACTGGAATATAAGCAGTCAAGCAGCATCCTCCCAGGGCTTTTTGTCTCTAAGCAATTAAGGAATAAACCTGGGTTACTGAAATGGGAATTCTGCACTCACCTTACAGGTTCTGTTGGGGGTGAGGAGACTTGCTTGTTATTAGAGGGACAACTTTGACTAGGAATGAACCCCAGCTAAGAGAAAATCTCTAATTTAGTCTGTGTCTCAGAGTAAAATCCTAACCTAGAAGGCTCTCTTGCTGACCCAGAGAGGGAGCAGAAATAGCGTTTACCTTCTATTAGGCAATGGCAAGGCAATCAGAGAACACATATGGCCTCTCTGAATGTTCCCTTGGGTACCATGAGGTACAACCTTTGCACCATCTAATGCTAGCAGGAATCCAACCTGCACATACACTTCCTTCTTTTCTCCTGGCATTGTTTCCAGTCAAACTGCAAAGCAAAAGAAATTGCATCTTTGTCTAGAAGATTTTTGCTGTGTATTCCCTGGAACCCTGCTATTTGGGATGTCTTGGCACAGAAGTAAAGCTCTATATAACCCTTTAAAATTATTTCACTCCTCCCCCTCCAATAAAAATTTGTGTTAAAGACTCCATTTGAATTACTGAAAATGTTCAGCAAAACAGCAATACCCTAGATAGGAAATAGCTTCTGGTGAGCAATACAGTATTATGTGCCAATAAACTTGGTGCTGAACAATAATCCACTCTGGGATCTTAGGCCTGACCTGGGAAGTACCAAAGTGATGACAAAGATTTTCTTTTAAAAGACAATATTAGATTCATTATATGTGAGAGATGTGAAATTTTGGCATGCATATGGGCATGACAGAAAAAAACATTTTCTTTTTATCTCTGTTACAAGCAGGCTTCCACCTTTGGGCAGATTGTTTAAACCCTCCATACTTCTGTTTCCCATATTTAAAATGGGAAATAATGAGAGGGACAAACTCACAGGCGTGTTGCTTCATAACTTTGAGCTTCTGGGATGAAAGGCACTATTGAAGTGTAGAATATGCTCAGGTATCGCTTTATTTCTGTGCCAAATGCTTTCCACAATCTGCTAAGTGAGACATTACAGAGAAATAATACCTCAGCTTCCATTCCTGCTTAAAAATTCTCTAAAACAAAGAGAAAGAGAAACTGGTATAAAACATGCAAGTATTAATTCTGCTTCTTTGTTTCCCATCCCAAGTTTTTGGTTCCCAGAAATTCTTGACAGTAGTTTGCTGTTCATGGACATCCTTAGCCACGAGAGTTCTAGCTGTGTTTAGTTTCCCTCAGTGGTCTTCCTGAAAGTGTCCAACTTTTCTCCTGCTGAGAAAAGGAGACCTGATACCTCAGCTATACACTTTGTTAGTTTTGCACGTACCATTTGTGTAGTATGTCCTGAGTCTTTCTCTGGGAAACACCAGTGATTCCACCTTCACCTTTTCCATGCTGTCACAAGAGGCATCCATCTCACACTCCTACAGCCACATTTAGGCAGGCCTGCAGCTCAAAGAAACAATCAAGATTTCCCCCACAGTCAGTGGAGGCAGGGACACAACCCCAGAGAGCAATCTGCCCTGTCTGTGGCAGACACCTCTCTCATGACAGGGGGAATCACTGCCCTGACTTGTGTGGTTGGTGCTGGGCACAGCCTGCACAGCCTGCAAAGGCAGCACAGCAACAAACAATAAAAGGAGTGAATAAAACCCCATATTTAAACCACAGTTATTCTCCAAACTGTTGAACAGGTCATTGTGAATGGGAATGCAAGAAATACACTACAAATTTGGAGCTTCAGCTTGTTTCTGCTCAGCTGTGCTCTTTGATTTACGGCCTGCAGCTCAATTAGAAGCTTTTTCCATTTACTTGTTTCATTTAGTCTGGTGACTGCTACATGAACTAAGTAAACCAGAGGGAGGAAAATGGGATGCCTTTGGCTGTCAGGATGCTGATAGAAGAGTGGAGAGAGAGAAGCCTTTGAAATCCCAAGGTGCTACTTCATGTTTGTCATCCTTAAGGACAGCTGCCTTGGAGAGCCACGGTGCCACCAGGAACATTTAAGAAATTCCCTGAGATGCCTGTACAACATCAATCTGTTGCACATATCAATAGCTGGTAGCTGTGTTATTATTTCCAGTCATGTCCTGTCTGGGAGGGGGCCCCTCACAGAGCAGAAGGCTGGTGTTGAGCGTCTCCTTCTCCTCGGCACAGAGCACAGGCAATCTCTGTCCCCTAAGGTGTGCTCGCTGCTTCCAAGGCACAGGCTGGAAACGTCTGAGCTGCAGACTGTGAGACTGAAGCACAGGGGAACAACTTTATGGCAGGAAGATATGACAAGTGAAACCGCCTGCATTTGAGATGCAAATGGACCTGAGCAGTCCAAGGTGTCACAGGGCTTGGCAGACATTACACAGCCTGCTCTGTGATCATTTGGCACAGCACTGCAGAGAGAAACAAACTAAAAAGCTCTGAGGTGCAGTTTGTTTAAATAATAGCAAGTAATTAGTCTGAAGACAAAATCAGTGATGGCATTTTATAATTACAATTAATTTAAAGGTTAATTTCCTTTGGTGCTAAAATCTTATTTAAAACATTTACCAGGAAGGGAAATTAGGATGTTACTATCTAGATGCATAGAATGCTTCTGGGAATCCATGCCTATTATCACTAGAAAATTAGGTTAGACTCAAAGTGGGAATTTCAATTCATTTTAGTGTATAATAGATGGTGGTCAGGGCCTTGAGTCAGAAGGGTTGCTTAGGGTATACTGTATGATTTGCATTTTCTTTGTTTGTGGGATTAATTGCAAATGTTTCCAACAAAAGGGCTGCGTTTATACATGAACAAGCTTGACATGAAAAGAAAATTGGTTATGGATTGCTGCCTTCGTAACTAATGAAGTTGATGTTCAAGAAATCCCTAGGAGACAGGGTTGTGGTATGAGACAAATATATAAATAAAATCACACATGGGAAAATGGTGGCATTGCTGGCTTCATCTATGATCATTTCTTTTCTCCCTCACTTGTCTTCCCTGCCACTCCCCTTGCATCCATCACCACCTCCAGTGGGGATTGTCGACTCCAAGTTTAAAAATGTCTAAATAACATAACGTAAAGCTTGAAGGAAGTAACATTTCCATTCCAGCAGCTCATCACACTGCAATGCTATTTGATAAAATCAATGCGTAGTAACAGCTGGGGAAATATACTTACCTTTCATAATTTTTTTTTAACTATAAATCACACAATTTTTATATATTCAAGAATGACATTGCAGAAGTGTTGGAAAAGCTCTGCATATGTCAAAAGGGAATGAACTGCTAAGATCCGGGTTTTTTGAAGAAAGATGCATTTCATACCAAAGCATTGTGAAAATATTACTCATGATTAATTATTTGTTTCAGGAGAGGAGCACAAAGGCATTCAGAGCACGAAACAATGTCCCAGGCAGTTGTGTCAAGCAAATAGCAGAAATGAGGGAGTAACCAGCGATGGTTCTGATAACAAAGGCTACAGATCATTTGAAGCATGCTCAGGTTATTGATGCAGCTGAATAGGGTGTGGTCTTCCTGGACATGGAAATGTTTTGACACTGAAAAATAGACAAAGCTCATATTCAAAATCAGGAAAAAATTAGCAAATTCTGAAACTCTCAACAAGCTGAAAATTGCATGCAAAATACTTTGAGGCATGTTTTGTTCTGGTGCTGATAAAAGACTCCATTTCAACATCAGACCTTTCCTGCTACGTTGCACTGAACATAGCGGGCTGTCTTTGAAGGGAGGCCCTCCAATATAGAGCATCTCCTCCTTTATCCCCCCCAGAGAAAGAGGAGAGGCAGCTTGGATCCCAAAGAGGAACAGCCTGCAGGTGGTCCTGTGGGGCTGTGGCCCCCTTCCCCACCCTGATATCCCACCTTTCGAGGGCAGCTGGCTGCCTTCTAGGGTTTCAGTCAAAATTAGCAGCTAGAGCACAGCAGGTCCTGGCCATCCAAGCTCACCCCAGGCTGACAGGTAGGAGAGTCTTGGAGAGGAATGATGATGAGCTGCTGTGGGTGGACCAGACTAATTAATTATTTCCAGTGGCCCTGAGAAGGACACCTGCCCACAGCCTTAGTGTCCTTCCTGCTGAGAGTGTCAGTGTGAGCTCCTTGCAGTTTCCAACATGCCATGAACATAGCTTTGTACTAAATTATTTTTATCAGCATGACTCCTGTTAAAGTTTTCCTTATTGCTTTTCCTTTCAAATATCCAGATAGGTCTTCATTAGCATTGGATTGTTAACTTTCATAGATTTGGGCCTTGATTCTCCACTTTGTTGCACCTACTAATGACTCTTTTTCTAATTTATTAGTGTGGCAGTCACACTTGGAGGCCACTGCCCAAGGCATTTTCTTTTTCCTCCATTTTTTTTTCTTTTTCTTCTCTTTATTGCTTGCCCCTAGCAGTGATCTGGCTAAGAACAATTTTTCCTAATGACTCATTTGATAACTTCTACAATAATTCAGTCTACCACACATTTAATTCTTAGAATGATTTGTCAGTCAAAAACTATATTGCAGGGCTATAATTTTTTGCTGAGCACTTAGGGATGAAAATTTGAAAGCAAATGGCTATTGTCCAGCAATGCCCAGGTTTGTCCTGTTTAGAAAAATAATATATTTGTTCAGACTATTAATATTCTCTTAGCTTATTATCATTCTCTTGTTCTCTTAGCTGAGTGGAGGTCTTTTACAGGTTCATTCTTTACTGAGCCTCAGACAAGCCCCACTGCAAGTTTGGAGACAATCCTTGCAAAGCCTTGCAGAGGTCAGGCAGCAAGCCTCTTTTCCCAGGTGTAGAGGCTGACAGGTGGCTTGCTGTACTTGTCAGGTATAAAAGGCTGTGCTCACCATTTCAGTCCAGTATTTCTCATTGCTCTAGTTATGCTCCAATTATTTCCTCCTGCCCTTTGGTCCTTATTCCTGCCTGGTGTATCCCTGATCCCAGTTTCTGCCTTCAGCTGCTGAAGACTTGCTCTTGCCTCCCAGCCCTTGCTTGGTTATTTCTGACTACTTTCATCCTGGCTCCTTTCTGCTCATCAAGAACCTTGGTTCCCATCCTCTCAGCATGGTTCCCACTGCTGGCCAGCCCTGCCTTCAGAGGCCTTGCTCCAGAGCATGGTCTTCCTCATGTCATGGTCCAAGAGTCTGCTACTGACCAGAAGCCTTCTCCACCTGGGAATCTGAGACAAATTGTGACTTGTCTAATCTCTGGACCCACAGCACCATTCATCTTGGTATTTTCTGCTGGGTACAACCACGAGTTGGATTCACCTGGAAAGCAATATCTGCATACCCTAATTATAGGGAGCAACAGGCAGAGATCCCTGCCTGTATTTCTGTGAGGGCAGGAACACCACATCATGTTTATTAGAACTCACAAACCCGAGTACCTCCCCAGTCTTACATCCTGTCTCAGGAGTGCTGATCAAAGACAGCCAGGGGATCAGCAGAAACAGAGACAGAAGATGCTGCCTTATACCAACAAGAAACATGATAAGAGGAGAAGAAAGTGGAGGACAAGGCCCTGTAAAGCAAAAAATTGCTGAATAATTTTGATCATTATACAAGTAAACAGCATGAAAATAGTGGCAGTGGAACAAAATCTGAGCTGAGAAACTCCATCAAAATTTGTCTAAGGGCTTCCCTTTGCAGCTCCAGTGGCCACTGTAGAGCTTAGAAATGCCATGAGGTTACAGTTTAAAAATCTGAGGTTTTATATTCACCTTGCAAATGGCTGAGCTGAGAGCACTCACAGGCCCTTCATTACTGACTGCTTGGCAGAAATGCTGCTCATTGCACTGCAAGAACTGGACCTCGTGTCCAAGTCCTTATGCCATTTCTGAATCCTCCTGTGACAGCAGGAAGGGCACAGCCTCATGTGCTGACAGATGTCTCCTTCCCCATGATTCCCTGGTGTTTGGCTCTACTGTGGTTTGAGAGCCTAAATCACTGTGTACTCAGCACAAAGACCAATAATGTTTGATTATCATTGTAAACAAACTTTATGGAGACCACATTCAAGCAAACCTCCTCTTGTGTGCTATATTGTGGAACAGCCACCAGACCATGCTCACAGCATAAAAAGGCAGCAGCACGGAATTGTTTGGAAGTGTCTTCACCAATCAGAGAGAGCTGGGTAGCAGGATACTGGCAAAACTGCAAAAGCAAAGGTGTCCCCATATGTTCTTTTATATTTTTGCCCCATATGTCATTTCCAAGGTCCTTAAAACCAAACTTCATTTTACTCCTCTCCATTTTGTTTGTTTGTTTGTTTCTCAATTTGGCCAGTTTTTAGCTACTGCTATTTGTGCACAGCTCTCTCTTGCCTCATGTACTCACTTTTGCACCAGCAGTGCCTTCAGCAATGTTATTATCTGTAGTCTGTTTGCCCTCTCTGCTTCCTTCCAGGTACACCTGCAGTCAAGTGCCTTGCTGTGGCAGTGAAGCTCAATTGCAGCACTTCAAAAGCCCGAGTCCAGGGAGCCAAGTCTTTGGCCTCTGGAGAGAGTGCATATAAATTTAAGACCTTGCAGGTCAGAACACCACGTGTTGCCTCTCTGCTATACCCCACAGGAAATATGTCCAGCCATGACATGCATGGTCAAGGAGCATCAATGCCCACATACACATGCACTTCTGTGGTCATTAGCTCTTTTTTTTAAAGGTATCATCTTTTAAATGGGTGATGATTCCAGGGTTTTTCTATTATTTTAGTAGATTCATTAATATATTTAAGGGCCACCATAATGGCAAGCACTGTGCAAATGTGAACACCAGCCCTGTTCCTTGGAGCTTGCAACCTGCATGGTAGACAACAGGAAACTGAGGGGCACAGACAGAAAGTGAGCACAGAGAAACTATGAGCAGATATTCATTGAAGTAAACAGGAAAGTAAGGGCACAGGCAACCTAATTATTGTCAACAGAGCAAAGAAGTGTTTTAGGGAAAATAATGAGATAACTGTTTGTAAAGACATTCTCACAAGCAGAGACAAAGGTTTGGAAATATGACAAGTATGGAGGTCAAGCTGGTGGCATGGGGACAGAATTTACATTTTAGCCCTGAAAGGAGGAGAGATTGATGTCGAGTCTCTACAAAAGGCTTTAAATGTAAGAAAATTTAGTTTATACTCAATGTAATATAGAAAGTTAAATCAGTAGAAGGATGCAGAGAAAAGTAACCTAGACAAAAAGGTAAGTCATGCAGCTTAAGTCCACATTGGTGAGTTCAAAAATAAAAAAGGAACAATTGTCGTATTTGACACTGGGAGCCCTGGGTAAATGTTACAGCTGTGTCAACTGGTAGAAGAGTCTTCTTCTTCACTATGCAAAAAAAATCTCCAGAAATTAAATCCTGCACAGCCCACACCAAGTTGACATCAAACTTTTATCCTCAAGTGATAGACAGACTTGAGGACACAAGTTCACAATGAGAGACAGCAGAGAAGGTTAGGGAGGAGCAGGTAAGAGTTCTGGTTTTATCTGTGCAGAACTGGAACCGATGTTTAATTATCCATGAGTAAATATCACAGAGAGAAGCTGGGATTTAAATTTGTATGGGAGGAGCAGAGTGAGCACGAGCCAGGTAATCTGTGACATCTCAGAGCACAGACAACAGCAGAATTTGTGTTTGTGAGTGCAATTATCCAGACTAGGAGGGGGAGGAAAATAAAATGCAGAGGTTACTGTTCATTGGACTGCAGGAGCATGATGGACAGAGAACCCCCAAGAAAGGAGATGAATGATGACAGGAGGAAGGTGAGCACCAGCAGAAGAGACAAAAGAGCCCAGCAAGGCAAAAGTTTCAGGAAAAGGAGAGCAGCAAGTGCACAGAAGGGGGCTGGATGGCCACACAGAGGACTGTATGGGCCTAAATTTAACAGGAAGAGGTGGTCTGACTGAGGTTCCAGCTGCATGCTAAGGACAAAATATCAAATGGAGGAAAATTTTCTAAAGAAGTTGAGAAAAGTAGCTCCAGAAACTTCCTGAAATCATCAAGGGGGTTTTGCAGGGGAAGACTGGGAGAAGCAGGGAAAAGGATGGAGTTTTTGCTGTTGTTATTGTTTTGTTTTTTGTTTTTTTTAATATTTGAGTGTATTTTTATTGAGAAGGAAATGCAAAAAAAAAAAAAAGATCAAGAGTCTGTCACTGCAACAAGCAGAAGTTTTATGGAACAAAATTCTTATTACTGTAGTAAGAAAGAAGGGGAAATGAAAAGTAAAAGGAGTAAAAAAGCCTGTCAAGCTGAAGAAAGGAGTGCTACTTTATCAGTTTGCACAAAAAATGGGACAGTTGATGTGAAGAGAAATGACTGAAGATGAGAGGAGAGAAGGTGAGTGAGGTGGGGATTTGTGGGATAGAATTAATAGAGCTGGAGGAGACAAACTAATTTATATAGGAGATGAAGTGAGGTAAAAGAGAGGACTCAGTAGAGAAGTCACTCTTAATACAGCACTACTACAAAGGACATTTTCACTTTTAAAGAAGGAGCCATAGGCGGGAAGCAGATGTGATGGCGAAGACAAGGTTGAGTGCTGGCTGTAGATTCCCCACAGTCAGAGGCAGGTCCTCATGCACCAAGGTTAGGGATGAGATAATCAGCAAGAAAAGCAGTGGTAGCAAAATAATAAAGACAAGAGTTTGAAAGCAGTCAGGATGTCATCTGTCCCAGGTTGGCCAAGTTGGGTATTTTCCAATCTTTCCCTTCCCTTTTGTTTGCCAATAAAGCCATTCATTCCCATCTCCATTCTTAAGCTCTATATTTTTCATCTAGTCTGCATCGACTTTCGCATGCCTACTAAAATACAAGGAAATTCACAGTGTCAGTCACATTTCTATAAATATATGCCCTGTGCAATTCTTTGGGTTGGATCCTAGGCTAATGTAAATTACCATTTCTTCAGAGGCATCATAGGAGTTATCAAGATATTTATTGGAGGACCTGGATCTTTGTGCTTCTGTATTTATATCTTACAGGGGGAAAATTCTATAAGTAGAATAGTGTCTAATTTTCTGGTTTCTTTTAAGAATCTTTCTTTTTGCTTTCTATGGGAAGATACTGCTTTTATTCTATACTCATTCCTTTCTCTTTGTCTATCTGTTGATTTCAACAGATTTAATTTTTCTCACCAGGAACTTTCTTCCATATCAAATCCATGCTAATAGGGTCTTTTTTTTTTTTTTT
>VWYP01013796.1:208473-231785 GCA_013400435.1 Pycnonotus jocosus | reverse complement strand
TAATAGAAATAATAATGAAAAATCCACTAAAATGATACTCCATCTGTACATTACAGCAGTGTTCACTTCCCAGCATCATTCCCAGGCCTCCCCAAGTCCTTCAGGTGATTTTGCCACCAAGCACTGATGAAAACTCCCTGAAGATCACAGCTGCAGGCTTTGTGTAAGATGGAAACGTGGTACAGCCTGCCAAGCTCCTTTGGAAAGCACTTTGTCCTGCAGCACACAGAGATATTAGTTAGAATTAAATATCTGTGTGCAAAGGCTTTGGGAACAAAGCACTGAGCAAATCCCTCTGTTTATTTCTGTGAATATTCATTTGGGTTTTTAAACTAATTAATGGGGAGTGCTTTGAGATAATTCTGTATTTACTGTTCATGTGTGTCTGGGGAATCCTCTTCTCCCATGTGAATTCTCACCAGTAGCCCGAGCAGGATCTGACTGTGAACTACAAAATATGTGCATCATCAGGTGAACTGCTCTTGTTATCTAAACTATCCAGTGAGGAACAGAATACCATTTAATTTTAAGTGATTGCAAAGAATCTGGTTGTGAAGATAATTTCTGAACATGTTAGGCAAATTAATACTGATTAATAAATCTATTCAGTAGTTTTTCACTAGATGTGAATTTTGCCAAATTTGTGAAATTACTCCTTTGAATTTCTAACAGCTTCAGTAAGAATTGGGTTCATGTTAACAAAATTTTCTTTTAGGCCACAGTCTAGCATCTAGACCTCAGTCTCCCCTGTGTAACATTGACTTTACCACTACAAGCTTTGTTATAGTTTTCAGATCAAGGGCATTCTTTTATTCTGTGTTCATTAAATGCACAGCACAATGTTTTCCATTTCCATAGCACAATGTACCTCTGTTTTCCAGTTAATTCTTGTTATCATTTGAGAAAAAGAGAACATTTTAAACAACATACTAAAATCTGAATAAACTATTTCCCCAGAACTAGTAAAAGCAGTGTAGTTTATAGGAGATACTTTCTCAACACATCTTCACATTTAAGAATGTTGAACCCTAGTAAAAAGTCAATGGGCATTTAAATTACCAAACCTCTCAAATAATTTTAAAAAAATCTTTTAATATTTACTTAGAGTTGAATGGTTTTCAATGAAATATGTATTATTATTATTATTATGTACTTGAACAGCATTAAGCTGACCCATTAAGTTCATTAGGAAGGACTTTGCTTAGGAACTATTTGATCTGTTCCACTGAAATATCTTTTCAGTTATATTCAAAAGAGAAAACTGTTTGGTACATTACATACAGAATTTCAGTAAGAAATGAGAATTTAATGAGGTGTTATGAGAAATACAAGGGGGGGTTTATACACCATTACATGAAATACAATTAATAATTTCAAGGAAATGACCCACAATTATGTAAGAACGCAGAAAGCAGGCTTGAGGTGAATTGTTGAAGAAAACAGCCTCAACAAAAGTGATTTTTTTGTTGTTGTTCAGGAAGTTGCTACTTAAACACTTTGCTTCTAAAATTCTAAATTATATTAATGCTCCCTGTATGTTCACTGTAGCAGTAAATTACAAAATTTATTGTAATTTAGAGTTAAGAAAACAATTTGCTTTTGAGGTATGGTAGCAAAGAGGCAATGATAAAGAAAATAATGAGTACATGCAACTATTTATGGATATAACACAGGGATAACATTTTAATGCATGTCTGTCAGTACAGGGCAGGAATTCCAGGTGGTGAACACTGGAGTTTGGAGGCCAGATCTAGAACTGTTATTTGTGGCACTGATGGAGCTTTACCCCCACCAGCAGATTCTAACTTTTAGAAATTTTTTTTAGGATTTTTTTTTTTTAGGATTTTTTTAAATTAATTTTTTGTTGTTTTTTTTTTTTAAGAATTTTTTTTTTAGCTGCTTCTAACTTTTAAGCTAAGTTCTAATTTTTTAATGAACTTTTTAGTCTTCTGCTGTCTCAGCTCTGGCTGTGCACAGCTTGCTACGATCACCTCACAGAGCAAAGTTTTGTGGGAAAGAGAAATGCCATGAAGTTGGTTTTGGTGTTTCATGCACATTTGAATTTAGGAACTGGAGCTGGAGCTGTGCTGAAATCACAGGTGGGCTGTTGGAAATCTTGTGAAACTCAGGAGCAAATGCAGAGACCTGATGCAAGGTCAGTAATCCATCAGGACTGATGCAGTGCATCTCTCAATCACCATCTCACAGCTGATATCAGTATAAAAACACTGATATATTTTCACAGAATATTTACATGACAATTCTTCCCTTTTCTTTTTTTTCCTTTTAAATGTTTCTCGTATATTTTACACAAAAGTATTTATTTCGTGGTTCCACTCTGTGGAGTTTAATATCTCATCTACCTTACATCAGCAATTAGAAATATATTTTTTATATGCAGAACCTTGGAGGTGTAAATAAAAGAACTGCAAAATGTAACTCTGTTCCTTTTCTGACTGGTTAAAAGCACAGCAGCAGGAGTTAGCTGGCCAAGAGCAGTCATTAGGGATTTCCTATTAAGGGTTTCATAAAGAGTTTTTTTGGGATTCGTTTTCACTTAGAGAGGTCTGTAATTTACCTCTTCAAATAAAAAAAAATCAAAGGGAAATGAATAAAAACTGATTTTTAGTACTTCTAATTTTGCTGCAAGTGCATCTATAAATGGAAAAAAAGATAGATTCAAAGGAGTGATGTTTAAATGTAGGTAGACTTAGGAGGCAATGTGATAAATAGGTTTGTCTGTGTGTCAGGCTGCCTCATGCTGTGTGCTGTGGGAGCTGCCTCATCCAGCCTTACTTATTCTTTTGTGCTAGAACAGCTTTGGGGTTTTTTGTGCTGCTTTTTGTTCTTATTTATACAGGTGCCAGTACTTTCCTGTTTATCACAGGCTCGCTATCTGGCTTCCAGTTTGAATATTAGAATATTAGAATATTGGACTATTAGACTATTAGAATATTAGAACAGCTCTTTGGATTTGGGATTACAGTGTTGTGCTAATGCTAAGAATGCATTTTTGCTCGAATTCACTGTTTTTACAAAAAGTATATACCTAATCAGCAAACTTTGAAATTTGAGAGTGTCTCAGCTCCATTTCTTGATAAGAATTGTCACATATTTTATTCCTACTTATCTTGTTTCCTGGTGATAATTACTGTTCTCATCCTTTACATTGAGACTATCCTGGAAAAAATTTAGTAGCCATATGCTGAACATGCTTTTCAACCCAAAAATAGCAATTTTAGCTTTGCTCCATGCAGTTTCAATCTTTGTTTGTCCTGTGAGGAATCACTGTGTGTGGCATGTTGCACACACAGTCAGTAGCTCCTGCATGTCACTGTGGCTCCTGTTTTTTTTTTTGTTTTTGTTGGGTTTTTTGTGGGTTTTTTTTTTGTTGTTTTTGTGTGTGTGTGTGTGTTTTGGTTTGGGGTTTTTTTTTGGTTTTTTGGGGTTTGTTTTTGATTGGGGTTTTTTTTGGTCAGACTGACACCAAAAAACCCTCTGAGAGAAAACTATGACTAGAAAATTAACAGATAAGGCATATGCAAAAATGGAGTTTGCCTCCAATGTTAATCACCAATACAGAACTACACTTTGATTAGGAAGATTTGGTAAATCACTGTCAAGGCTCCATATTGAAGGCTGTATTGGTTATTAATTTGACAAGTAGGATGTATTTCTTGCCCCTTGTTTGCTGTATGTTATCAGTAAGCTTAATAGGATTTGATTGTAATCCAACAGAAAACTATTTTCTGGCCATATGAAACAGTAATGTCTTAATTTTTCTGATGTTAACCTCTCTTTAATGACTTCTGTGGAAGGATGTTTTTCATCATCTAGCTGATGGCCTTGAACAGATTCTCCTTTTTTTCTTGAATCAGACTTAGAATTGAAGGGAAGGATCACATAAATAAGGTTTTGACTGCTGGCAGGCTTCCTATATTATGTGAACTTATTGCATAAGTGCAATATTGCATTATTGCAATTCATTTACCTTTCCTTCATCTAGGATGCAGTAGCTCAGTGTACCCAACTGTGGGGGGCTGACCCAGCCTGGACACCAGGTGCCCCCCAAACTCCTCTGTCACTGCCCTCCTCAACTGGACAGAAGAAAACGCAATCAAAGGCTCCTGCTGNCCTCTGTCACTGCCCTCCTCAGCTGGACAGAAGAAAATGCAATTAAAGGCTCCTGCTACAATCCTGTGCAAAACAGACTCAGCTTGGGGAAATTACTTTAAATCAGAGTAGGAATGAGGAGTAAAAGGAAGCCTTAAAATACTTTTTGTTCACCCCACCCTTCTTCCCAGGCTCAGCTTCACCTCTGAATTCTCTACCTGCCTCCCCACAGTGGCACAAGGGGTTGGGAACCGAGATATGGCCAGTGCTTCAAATGTTTCTGCTGCTCCTTCCTCCTCCAGGGGAGGATGGCCCACATTCTTCCCCTGCTCCATCCTGGGTCCCTTCCATGAGATGCAGTCCTTCAGGAACAGCCTGCTCCAGTGTGGGTGCTTCCATGGGGTCCAGCCTGCTCCAGTGTGGGTCCTTCCATGGGGTGCAGCCCTTCAGGAACAGCCTGCTCCATCCTGGGTCCCTTCCATGGGGTGCAATCCTTTGGGAACATCCTGCTCCAGTGTGGGTCCTTCCATGGGGTGCAGCCTGCTCCATCCTGGGTTCCCTCAGGCTCAGGAGTGCTTCCAGGACCTGCCCCAGCCTGGTTTTAATGTTAATCCCTTACCACTGACCCAGCTCCAAGAAATCCTGACTCTGAGGCAAGGTTAGATAAGGAGAGCTGATTTATCATTCCTGTTCAGTCTAGTGTTGGTGGTGGTCTTCTATCCAGACACAGAAACATTTCACATCTAAAATGCTTTGCAGAAGTGTGCAGAACTAGAGGAACTGGAACCAGAGACACCATAAGCAGTTACTATATTAGAAATTTGTCGAGATAATAATTAAAGTTGTTAATAGTGTAAAAGCCTGACCTGTGTAAGTCTGGCAGAAAACGTGCAGAGTGCAGCAGTTTGAGAGAAATGCCAGCAATACAAGCAGATGAGATTTCAGAGGTTAGAAATGCATGTGCAGGACAGAACTGGGAAGAAGCTGTAGTTTTTGGTGGGTTTGGTGATGAAGACAGCTTTCTCAAGCACACCTTTGCTCCCCCAAATGAGTCCTCACCAAGAGTATTTCAATAGCCAAGGAGAGAATGTTTATAAACTGTTGTGGGAGCCACTGTGGTAAAGTGTGGCTGGGGACTGAGAGCTGTAGAGCTTGGTCACTGCAATAACAACTTCCTATTCATAGTGTGGCATTGTTACTGAGTTACCAGGAACAACAATGGAAAGCCAGGCTGTTTTACTTGATACACAACATTTAAATGGCTGTGAAATTGAGATGGTTATTACTCATGTGCTATAGTTGGATTAAACTGTGTTGTGGTGCTTTGCAAACTGCTACACCCAGAGTTTTGCAGTGCTCTGCTCAGTGAGGACTGTGCCATATGACAATAGAGCTATATTACAGTACAGCCAAACAGTTCAGAGTAAGAACACATCATGTAGAGTTCTTTAGATCCTACCTGATGTATTTTTCCTTCTCTTTTTCTAGGTAAAGTTACTGGATTGAAATTTCTCGGTATTCCGTAACAATACAAGAGCTCATCATAGGTAAAAGTGTGCCCCTCAAAAAGCCATCAGTAAACAAACCAAACAGCCAAAGGCTTCTTCAGAGGATGCAGTGAGTCATGTCCTCTAGCTGCAAAAGCAGGCTGGCTTTGCTGGAGCTGCTCTGGTTTTCCTCAGAATCCAAATGTGCCTCTGCTCTCCCTGGGCTGTAAGAGAAGGGAGGGTGCCCCTTACAGTGAACAGTTCCTCCAGTTCATCTACAGACAAAAAGAAATGCTTCTCAGCTGTTTCATATCAAGCTGCTGAACGTTAGAAATGAATATTGGAACAAAAACCTGCCAACATTATTTAATGTAGCACCGACTTTTTGAAGGCAAATGGCTGCACAGCGGTGTTTGAGGTCTCAGATATTTGTCTGCACATTGCAAAACCTGCAGCTCCTGAGGCCCCACTTCGGGGAGCAGCTAATGTGAAACACCCGAGGAAGGACAGGCAGCTTCCCTTCCCCAAAGGCTGGGGTGGCCTTTCCATCCCTCTCACCTGTGCCTGGGTAGCACCAGACTCACCTGTGGAACGTGCACAGCCCACCCAGGCACAGCTGGCAGTGCTTCAGAGGAGCTGGGCTGGGAACAAAGCACAGACAAAGCACAAGGGGCACAGAGAGAAGGAAGGGGAGATGGCAAAGCTTTGTTTTAGGTGCTGCCTTTGAAGGGCTGCTGTAGAGGAGAAGAGCTGTGAGAACATTGCTTCAAAGAGCTGCTCGGGCTGCCTGCAGCACTCACTCACAGTGAGGGAGAGGAAGGAGCAACCCCTGTTGTAAACACAGGTGTCTTGGAGTGGGACCTGGAGGAGCAGCTGCAAGCCTTGGGAAAACAAGATAACTGTCACACCTCTTTTGGGGGTGCAGCATTTGTTTTTGGAGTTTGGAAAGGAGGAGGCAGACAGGTCTGAAGTCAGCATGCAAAAATCTCTTTATTCTAATTTTCTGACTCCATTTATATCCACTGTACAAAGGTGGCCAATTATTGGGCAAAGCAGAACATCCCATCCCTTGGATTGGTGTTCATACCAATCACTCAAATATTCTATCAGAACTAAAGAATGTAAACATTTCTTATTTACATGAAAGAGCCTGGGAACAGAGCTCAGAGTTTCAAAACATCAGAAGGCTTTTTGCTTTAATATCAAGAACAAGTCTGAGACATGTAAAAATCAGAGCCACAGATAACCAGAAATAAAATTATGCAAACAGATGGGCACAGGGCCATGAAGTAGCACAATACCTCCTTGAACTTTGGTGAAGACATGTTGGAAAGTTCTAGTGCTTCTTTACAGGTGTAGGATTATCCAGGATCAAAATGAACCCACAGTAGTCAGAGCAGTAGAAACAGTTCTGATGCTGTGAGTATTTCCAGTGAGGATTTTTGCTGATCCTGCTGTGGTAGGTACACACCATGGCTCATTGCACATCTGATCAGACTAGCACAAACCTCCAGCTCCAGTAGCTGTGAAAAGGGTGACAGAGAGGCCAGCTGTGTCCTAGGGTGGGGTCATGGTGAGCCAGGATGTGGAAATGCCTCATTTCTGCTGCCCTGAGCACACACACCCTGCAGCAGGGAGTTGGGGGTGTGGTGTGTCTGCTCAGGACACCTGGATTGTGAACAAAATGTGTGTGGCCATGGCTGTGTGTGGGTGATGCTGTTCTGTCCTGTCCAGCTGGGGCTGTGCATTCTCTCTGCCTCTTGAAAGGCTTTGCCCTCTAAATGCTTCCAATATTAGTGCAGCACCAGCCAGCTCTGTGCAGCTGTGTCTGCAGAAAATGTCCCCCTTAAACTGCCTTGTGCTCACTCCCCAAAAGCCACATCCTCTTGGAGAAAGGTGAGGACTGATTGGAAACTTGCATCAAGAAGAATGGGTAAAACTATGAAAGCAGATCCCTGAATTAGTGATTAAAAAGTTTGCAAAAAGTGTTTGTGTAGAAATAGTAAGCCAGAATTGTATTGGAGTGATACTGCAATCAGAAGCATGTCTTGACTTTGAAGGAGCTATTTCTGCAGGAAAAGCTGCTGCTCTGTGTATTTATATACCCACTCCCCACATATTTTTGAACTTTGAATTTTCTAGTACTTTCTTTGTCTTTCTGATGTTCTAAGTATTGGTAGTTTCAAATTTTTATGTTTCTAGAACTGGCAGTTAATGTAGAGCTCAAATGCTAACTGAAATTACCTTAATTATGGGCACAATACAGGTCAAAGTAATTTTCATACAGGTTACCTCAATACAAATGCATTTTAAAAATAAGTGAATGTTCCACACTAGCTCCCCATTGCTGTCAGTATTGAGGGGTATCAGCCAGGTGGGGCAAAGCAAATGCTCCTGGAGACACAGATTTATCACAGTTTACATGGTCTATAGGACAACTGCTAAAATTTCAAGGCTCACAATTAATAATTCTGGACCTGAGAAAGAGGGAAAGAAGTCACCAGGAGAGATATTTTCCTACAGTGGAACCAAGTAAGGCTGGGGAAGAGAGAGGCTGCTTCAGGAGGAGTCATTAAAAGAACCAGCCAGCATGGAAATGCTTCATATCTTTCTCAATAAAAATAAAACCTGAAGATGACAGCTGAGAATTGAAGCATTTGAGTCAAGAAAATTTCTTGGCCTGGGAATAACTAGGATGGAAGGGGGGAAATGGGTTTAAAAGTCCTAACAGCTTAGAATCAGTAAATTCATGTTTTTTACAAAGTGTTTTCATTGCCTCAATTGTTATTGCTGGATTAAATCAAGACCTCTTGCTACAGTTGAAGTGTTGTGTAATTTTATTTTGGAGAAATCCTCAACCTCTTTTTCATCATCCGTAAGAGATATATTAAAGGGTTTACTGGTTCAGAGACAACAGGAAGACAACAGGGCATCATAATTTTATAACTTGTTAATTAATAATGCATGTGGGCATCTTTTATTGTAGAGTAAAAGATTATTGGCTTATGATTTTTCTAAAAAGAAACATTTGTTTTTTAAACATTTGTTTAATAAAGAAACATTAGCAGTGTGCTTTCACAGAGATTGTATCCACCCAACTCTCTAGAACAGTGTTGGAAAAGTTCTGTTTTAGGCAAGAATTTCTAAAATACTGGTGGTTGCTAGAACATGCTAGATTTTCAGATATATTTTATTCTTCAGTGTCACGTAAGTTGCCTTCAGCTACTTCAACAGTTAAGGTCCAACACATTGATATTAAATAATAGCAGTTGTCCCTGTGTGCCATTTCACAGTTCTTTCTTTGGTACCTGGAAGAACTGCAGGAGAGTATTTAGCTGGAGTGTTGACTCCCCTTCCCTGGCTGGTCTTTTGATGAAAGACAGTACAAGAAGATTTCTTCCTAACAGGAAAAAACTATTCAGCTGGTGAATAAGTACCAGCTGTCACACTTCTACCAAATCACTAATTAAATCCTCCTCTGCCCCCCATATTTAATACAAAATTGCAGGCCAGAATCAGAAGGATTCTATTAATGCCTTTTAAATTACATCTGAAAGAGAAAATACCTGGTGTATTAAAACAGCCTTTACTGTACATAGTAAAGTACAGTATTATAAAGTAAAGTACTCTGCCATTCCAGTTTCATTCTCAGTCTTTTCTGTTCTTATCCATTTTCTTAGGTATTCCTAAAATCTGGTGGTGTGAACTTTGAAAGCTTGAGAGTATTCATGGTGTATTTGGTTTATTTCATAGGTTTAGCCTATGGCAATTTTCATTCCCACTCACAGTGCTGGAGACAAGCAAATGATCATTTGGGTGAGCAAATGTTTTCAGTGTTCTTTACGTTATTTTTGGCCTGTAGGAATCTGGGACTTCCTCATGGGTCCTGAAATCAAGGGGATTTTTAGATACTGGCCTGTCACTGTGATTCCTGCCCAGAAGTCATGTGAAAGTTGAGTTGTAGTAGCTGCAGTGGTGAGCAGAGACAGCTGAGAAAAGCAGGCAATGTTGGAGTGAATTGTTCATGAGGTGTTCATTTTTAGTCACCACTACTTCTCTCTTAATTATAGATAACGATAATTTTATCTGCTGTGGTCACGTTTTCGTGGTGTCTCATTGCTTAACAACAAACAAACCACTGGAATTACAAACGGGAGACAAAGAATGGCCTCCTCTTGAAAAGTGTAAGGCTGGTTGTTAATCAAGATTTGAACTTAAGGAAGAGACAGACACTGCAGGGGGGTGTCGGATTATGTTGGACTCCGACATTCAGGTGGTCACAGTCCTTTTGCCCTCCTGGAATCTTTGGGCCAGATGCAAGAGACAGAGGCTTCAAGGTTCTGTTTTTCCAATGTCTATCATGTTATCNTTGTAATTCATCTCTGCTTTGTGCCAGGGTCTGTGACCCCCATGGACAGGGGTAAAACCCCCCTGCTCACCCTCCTGGACAGGTCCAGGATATCACAGTGCTCTTGGATAAAACTCAGACTTCCTTTGCTCAGTTTCCAGACTGTCTGGCCAGGGTCTCCTGAGCTCCCAGGGCAGCCAAAGAGATGCCCTGGGTTCTGACAGGGGGGTAGGTTATTTCTGTGGGTACACAGCCCACTTTGAGATTTATTTTTCTTGCTTCCCATTAACACTAATTGCTAAAATTACACTCGTGTATAATGAAATGTATTTGGCTTGCAAGTGCTGTGGGCAGGCAGGGCTTGTTCTTTCTGAATAAGCAGTTAAGTGATTTGTAATCATTTGAAGGGTATAGATGAATAAGAAGTAGCTCATAGGTGTACTTGCAAGGCCACTAGCAGGCATGTAAAACTTATTTTCACATCAGCTTGTTCTGAATTCATCAGTTATTTGTTGGAGAATTATTTAGGAGAGCATTTTAATANATCAGCTTGTTCTGAATTCATCAGTTGTTGGGGAATTATTTAGGAGAGCATTTTTAATGGAAATACCGTGCCAATCTTTATTGAATTTTTGTTTTAATCTGTTTCAGTTATGGGATGTGTTACCCTGCAGAATTGGAGAATTTACTGCAATCAAACCAGATATTTGAGACTTGGCTAGGAGTGGTATCATTGACTGATGTGCACTGGTTAAAAAACACTTAGTGCATAGGTATAACTCTGACATTAGGAATTCCAGGAAGCTGCCCTTAGGGGAAGCCTTTTTCCACATCATCAGCTCAGTCTCTGTGATGCTCTTAGGGGCAGTGGCTGACACAGATGAGAGCTTTGCCTTTAACAGCCTAAAAAGCAGTTTTGTGATCAGTACTCGAGGAACTTTGTCTCATTCGTGTTACAAAACTGCACCAAAAATTCAGTGCATTTTGTTATTTTGCATGGAGAGGGTTCAGAGCTTTCCCAGTAAATGATAAAACACTGAAAGACTTGCATACTTTGTTTGGTCTAAATGCCTCTTTCAATCAAAGATCCCAAATACACAAGGGAATGCAGACATGCAGCTTGATCAAACACATGATTAACAGCTGTCTCATAATTAGGGAAGTGGTTGACTTCTGTGATAAGCAGCCCAGGTGTACTCATATTTCACTGGTCAGAAAGCACTCTGAAAACCAGAATCAACAGAGTAATGGGTCAGAAGTTAATTATAAATACATGGAATAATCAGGGCTCCTGATGAAGGAAGGGGTGCTCCCGAGGGCTGTGAAAGTGATGACTGAGCTGGGTTGGGGCACATGGCAGGGGGCATTCACATCCCTGACACAGGAGGGCCTCCTCACCTTGGAGTCCAGAGCTGAACTGGATATTCCTGTCTTTGGGTCCTGAGGGACCTTACTGGGGTTTGGTGCTGCTGCAGGAAACCAAGGGAAGGGGAACTGGGCTGGGGTGTTTGTGCTCCTACCACAGCAGGAGGAGGTGGTGTTAGTGTAGAAAACACATAATCATGGCATAGCTGGATTATATGCAGATGCTTTATTGGAGAGCTCTGGGAGTCCAGGGTACAAACCCAAATCAGGCTCTGACATGAATTTGGGATGAACATGTTTTATACCCTTCTTGTCATATAACTACATGTTAATCATTAGATTTATATTGTTCTATTGTATACATTGTTTTTACCCAAGCATGAATCCTTATAATTATCACCAAGCCCCCCAATCATCGCTTCTCATGATTCTTATCAATTCACATGATTCTTGTAATGATTAAACAATAATTCAATTATCAAACAATCATTATCATATGATGATTACACAGATGCAGCCTCACACGATCCAGCAAAACAAATCTCACCCTCCATTCCAGCACCTGCTGGCTCTGGTTCCCTTTCCCAGCCCTATCTGGGCCCAACCTTTTTCCATTCCCCCCTAATATATTTCCATGATTTTAGAACCATTTCAACCCTGTGCTATCAGTGGGAGCCCCTTTCAGCACACACAGGTGGCCTGTGCAGGGTCTCCTGTGCAGCGAGGCAGTGAGCAGAGGAACCCCCACCAAAGAAATCGGGGATGCCACAGCTCAGATAAATTCGAGACGTGAGTTAATGGAAAAGATGGCTGTGAAGGGATGCTAAATTTACAGAAATACCATCCATAGTATGACATCCTTAGGCCAAAAATAGCTGACAGTTAGAAGAATTTTACCTTAGAAGTGCTTATTGCCACTCCTGGAGGCAGGGTGACCTTCATCTGCTAGAGTCCTGCTTTTCTGATGGTGAAGCCCTATTCTCATTTTGCAGCTTGTACTGTCAGAGGAGTTTGAGCCACTTCTGTAGCCCCACTTATGTAAGATTCATTACAAAGCAATTCACTGAGGGTTCCAAAACCTGACATACCAGTCCAAAAAGGAGGGAACTCTCTATGATGGTTTTTTAACCAGACACGTTGTGATCCTGCTTATTTTCTAACCGTGATTTGTTGGCATCTTGCAGCCTTACCCACTCAACTGACCTGTTAAAATGCACACTGGATTTCTGTTGAACTGTAAGAACTTGGAATATCTTGACAGAACTCGCAGTATTTTTACACAGTTAAGTGGAAATTAGAAATCTGTAGTTTTGTACTGAGAGAATTGCTCTGAATTGCAGTGCTGTGTCAAGCCTTTTCTGCAAAGGTCAAGCTGCATCCACGACCTGAACATCCTTCACAAGAATATGATTCAGAATCTGTCATTTTTCTTAGGCATTGCTTTCACCGCTTTGTTTCTGTCCCCTCAGCCCCTTTTTTAAGAGAGTAAAATAATCAATTTATGAGGCCAGCAAGTCACTCATAGCTGTTCTGATATCCCCCAGATCTGGGTCTGGTTTGTTTCTTATGAGAAAGTTACTTTAGAAGTTGGAAGGCTTTGGTGGTCTGTGCATACTTGGTTTAGAGGGTGAGCATTCAGGTCAGTGCCTTTGATATTACAGAATGCAATTAATACTTACCTAAAACTGTTCTGATTCAAAATAGCAGATTTATTTCCCAGTTAAATACTCCAAATAAGTCAATAGGGACAAACTTTCTTAATATCCAGAACAAATAAAAATTTGTTGTGTGCCTGTTTCTATGTTAAAATTAATCCCTTGAAGGAGAGAGCAGAGATGGTTTCCATCCCCTCTGGATTACTTTGCCCAAACATTGTAGGTAGGGGATGCTGAAGGACATCTTAACAAGGCATCTCATATTTGCACGTTCTTTTTCTCCTAATCTCACATCATTTCTTGAACTCTCACTCAATTTAAGTAAAAAGCTCTCTTTAGTTTACTGTATCCCTAAACCTTGTGCCATTTGAGTTTCAAAAAGTCATAGAATCCCAGAGTGTCTGGGGGTGCCTTTCATTCCCATTTCTGTAGGACAAAGAGAGACTCAACCTCTTCATTTCCAGGGCAGAAGGATCATCCAGCTGAGCAGCCTCAGAGGCTGCTGCCCTGAACAGATTAATCATTTCCTGCAAAATAATACGCAAAATTTCTGCGTTCTCAGAAGTAGGAGTGCTCCAGTAAGGGAGAAGAAGGCAAATTTATTTTAGCAGAATAGGTAAAAAATACAAACAATTCATGCAGTGGGTTACTATCACACATTTATCCCCTCATTCATTCTAAAAACTGCAATGAAATCATCCTCCTCTCTTTTTTCAGTTTATTGCTTTTTATTTATAAAAGTGTCTCATTCTCCTAATGTTTGCTCCTTTATCTCACACTTGCTTATTTTAATTTTAGGGTTTGAAGATGCTCTTTTTGTTGTCTTTCTTATCAGATCAGCTGCTCAGATTGTTGCTGCAGGATACTTAAGGAATGAGACTTTCAGCTGCAATAATTGGCAGATTGCGTCAATTCGTGGTTGAGGGGGAAAGGGAGTTATGCATGTTTATATCCCATTTTTTTTTTTTTTTTTATTTTTTTTTTTGTAGTGCAAAGATGTCTTTGCTGAATACTCCCTGTCTTAGATATTTTGTGTTATGACTTTGGTACAGCTGTGCTTCCTAGAATGTAGCTGGGACCCACCAGAGCTTCACTCTGCATCTCTGACCCACTCACATTGCTCAGTGTCCTGCATTCAACACACCACAGAAGCATTCTCCAAGGGTTGCAGTTTCATAACCTTCTCTCTGCTGACTTCTTCACCTCTCTTGTCCCTAGTGTCAAGCCAAGAGTAGATTTCAATGACTGCAGGAGAGGAGATCCACAGAATTTAACAAGGCTGTCAAGCAACTCGACTCTAGGTAATTGCTTAAATACATTTCTGGATGTATACCTAACCAAATAAAGGACTGTATTAATAGTTCATTAAGAAGCAATTAACTTACTGTTTTTTCTTCTCACCTTGAGACCTGGGATTGTGACAGCATGTTGTGAATTACTTCATAGCTTTGCTTGGGACTCTTGCTGTGTATGATGTCCCTTAACCCTCCATTGTTACACTGGCACATAAAAGGGTGTTTAATTTGGCTTCATTGGAGCTGTGCCAGATCCTGATGGAAATGAGCTTAGAACTTATCTGTCCAGTGTAAGCAGATGGAAAGGTGTGCTAAGAATGGGTAAAACTCAGCTGAACTGGTACTCTGCCAGAGGGCTGTCCATAAACATTAACAGGAATTCTGTCCATAGTAGAGTTGGGACTGTGCTTGTTCTGAATACCTCATACAATTCTGGTACAGATGGATGTAGGGAATTAAAAGCAACCTTGGAAATGCCACTTGAAAGAAGTATGGACTGGTCTGGGATATCCCCTGGGTGTATTGGGGTCAGCTGTCCTGCTGTGCCCTCTCCCAGCTCCCTGTGCCCCCCCAAGCCTCCTCAGAGCTCCTCTGACATTCTGCACACACAGTGCATGTTCCATGTTGGTGTGTTCCACGGGTCCTCAGGCTGGCTGGGCACTGGCATTGCACACTCTGGGTGTGCAGGGTCACAGACCCCCTCTGGGCCCTTCTGGTGCTCTTGTCTGTGTGTCCCCACCAGCACAGAGGACAGAATGCACCATCTCCCCATCTCCTGTACACCTTTCTTGTTGGAGAGCCACTCTGAGGTTATTCTCACTTCTGGTATGATCACTTTGATTGAGTTCTACACCACAGCTTGTCTAAGAGTGATGGGAAACCCATTCCAAGCACTGTCAGCCACAGCCAGTCATGAGCCAAAGGCTTTAGTGAAGCCAACAAACGAGATGATTACTGAAATATTTGAACAAGGCTGATTGAGCTCTTGATGTTTGTCCCCTGTGCCTTGTCCAAGTGTATGTCATATCAACCCACATTGATATTCTGAGTTGTTTTTTAATCTTTGCATCCTTTTCAGAATAACGACCTTGCTTTCATGCAGTATCAATGACATTGATTTGTAGCTGTATGTTTCTTTTAGTAGTCTTTCTCAGGTCCTGGAATGTACATCCATCTTTTCCAGGAACCTGGCTGCCCTCCAGTCTCTCACAGCTTCATGGCCATAGAAATCACTTTGCCACTGTTGCTGTTCAGGGAGCTGTGTTGGTGCATCCTCCTGTCTCTGAACTCCACTCTCCATTCCTGCAGCACCTTGTGCTGCTTTGCAGTGTGACAGGGGTGGTTCTGTGTTACCTGCTCAGGGGACACCATTCCTCTGCTTCTCACCCTCATATGGTCTCTGCCAATGTTCTTTCTGTCTGCCATTGCTTGCCTCTCTTCTCCCCAGATTCTGTCACCTTTCATTGGTGTCACCCGTGCCAGGAGCTTTTCAGTAACACTGCAGTGACACTCTTTAAAAATACCTTGAGTCAAATGTTATGTCGACTTCTCACCATTGGTACACCTTCTGATCTCCTCATTGCAGTTTTTTTTCAACTTTTTGCAGAATTAGAATGAATTATTCTCTAATTATATATAATTTTTGTATTCTAAATAACACTTACTAGCTTATCTAGGAGGCAACCTTGTTTCTTAGTAATGTTCCAATGTCACATTTTTCAAGAAAATTTAGTAGTATGTCTTCCTAAAATTGGCTCTGCTACTCTCTTTTTGGATCTTGCTTTCAGTTTTAACACTGCTTGAAAACAAGTTTCACTATCTGCAGGTTGTGTTCTGTTACATACACCAAGCTGAATCTCAGCATATCAAGAACTTCTTCTCCTGCTGCCTTCTGACTCTGGATATAGCCAGTGAGACACAACCTGCTCCAGGTTTGGGAAAGTCAGGGTGTGCATCTTCTTCTTGCACAGACTTTCTGTACAGAATCCCACCAGTTACTAGCCTTTCATTTTAGTTTTCTTTTATTCTTGACTTTTTTTCCTTCATCTTTCACAACTTTGATATTCATCAAGGTGAAATATTAAGAGCCCCCTCCCTTTGAAAACAACAACTGTTTTCTTCCCTCATTCATTCATTCCTAATGCAGGATTAGCCATGTAGCCTGTAATTCCCTGCTGTGGTATAAAAGACCACTGTGCTCTTTGCTAAAGTGTTTAAATTGTTTTGATGTGACTCATGGCCAAAAATCCTGACATATCTACTGGTTTTAATTGTAATTCATTTACAGTTAATGCAGTTATTGCAGTGCAAGAGAAATTACAGCCAAAATGTGTTTTTTAAAATATTGTTGATTTTGATTCTTGCATTCAGTAGCCACTATATCTGAATTTGGCCAAGTTGCTGCATCATAAAAATGGTTTCTCAAAGTCTAATCCTTACCTCCCATCATGAACTTAATGATTTCCTACTTTGAGAGCAGAAGAGGATTGAGAGAGTCTCAGTGATTGCTGCCCTTTCTTGAGTCTATCAGGTAAAGTATTTCAGCCTGGCCTAACAGAAAATGAATTGCCCTTGCACTGGAAAAGGTGAAGACCTTGCTTCTGTTTCTGCTGAGGAATCAGAAGTTATTTTTTCTCTTCATAGGTCTGTTTGGTTTACAGCACTTTCCTCCATTAAGAGGATGTACCCAGCATTGCTGTACTCTACAATGGGATGGTTTTTAGGGTTTTTCAGATTTTAAAAGCAAGGTGTGTTGTAAATACTTGAAAGAATGCAGTTCTCTCCATGCTGTCATAAGTGATTGTGCTGATGGTCTCACCAAAACTCACTGCACACGTTCAGCATGGTGGAACTTTCATTATCTTCTGGCTTTCTCTCAGTTTAACACCACTATATTTTACATGAAGGTTACACATGCTGAAGTTTTAAGCAGTACCTTTTCTAATAGCAACAGCAGCAATAAAATTATATCCTTAGTGTATGAAAATGGAAAACACATTCTAAAAGTCTCAGATCTCTTTAAACCAGCTGAATTAAATCTCAGACATTCTGAGAAGAAATATTTCAGTTTGAGGCTGTGTATATGAAAGACTAAGTTTAAGAGAAATTATTTGGAGACCAACTTGTTGCAGAAGAGATGGTAGAAAATATTTTAAAGCCATATTGACAGCTTTGCTGGTATTAGTGTGTGTATACAAATAGGTGTATGTACATGTTGACTTCAAAACCTTTTGTAGACTTCATTCTGCAGCCTTAGCCATGGGTAGTCCTGTTTCTCTAAAAGAAAATGTTCTTTAGTGAGTATAATTATTTTCTCTTGAAAAATATTTACTTCTCCTGTGAATGTGAGGGATGAAAGGTTTTAAGTACTGGAAATCCGGTCTTATTTTCCAGGGTTTTCCGTTTCTTAATCACCACTGTTGTGCATTAGAATTTGTCCAGTATTCTGAGCAGCAGAGCTGTGTGTGGGGCAGAGAAGCAGTGCAGGGTTTGGCTTTCCTCAGGCACAAGGACAGAAATGAGAGCTGAAAGAGATGGAAGAGCAGAACATCCCTTCTCCCTGGTGCTGGCAGCACGGACTGCAGCAGGTCAAGGGAGAAGGGAAATTGTGTGTCCTGAGTGAGGAGCTGCCATCTGGGTGCTTTGGGATCCAGATGTCACATTTCTAGAGAATGCAACAACTGTTTCAGGGTTTACTTGGGGGGAAATTCGACTTGCAGGGAGGATGCAGATGTGAATAGACATAAAGATTTTGGAAAGTAATTAGGAAAGATTGAATCTTCTGTTTTATGCTGCTCAGAAATTTGTTCCACCTGGTTTACTGTTATTACAAATCTTGGGAATATCCTTGAAATGTCAAATACGGCAAAAATGGTTTTGCCTCTTTACTGTATGTGCAAAGTCTTGGGGTTGCTTTTTTTAACACAGCAGTCCTTCCACAGGTCTGAAAACCTCTGGAAAGACTATTGTTACTAAACCACTGCTTTAACAGTGTGCTTTAATTTTAGGAATTATTTACAATGAAAAGTGTTTGCTGAATCATTGATGTCAGTATAGTCATTAATATAACCAGGATCTAAGGATCAAAATTGGTATTACTCAGCAAAGAATACTTGTTTTGGCTGAGGAGGAGGCTGTGTGCATTATGCAGAATTTATTGTATAACAATATGCTCTGCCTACAACAGAAGAAAAAAAAGCCATGTTCACTTAGAAATTTGAAGTGACGCTTAAATAATTATGTATCATTAACTGATGCTTTTTATCTACCACATGGTTCTGGTCTGTAACAGAAATCAAACTGGGACAGGATTCATACCAGGTTTTGAAGTCCAAATAAATTTAATTTTAGCAGTAGAGGGATGGTGATGTCAGCTCTGAGGCAGCATTGCAGTCTGGAGGGAGGAGCATTTGCCTTCAGTCAGGCTGGGGCTAAACCTGGAGGCATCCCACCATCACTCCCATTGTCCTCAGAAACATTCTTTGAAGTTCTTGTTTGTGTGTGTGTGTCACACTTTGGGAACATGCATGCCAGAGCTGTTGGTTCCATGATTTGTAACTTCACCTGGATGCTCAGCACTGCTTCTGAGCCTCCACCCCTGAGCAGCATTTGATCCTCAAGTGGGCAGAAAACACCCCACACCTTCATTTCAGCTGCTGTTTGAGCTGCAGGTTGGTTTGAAAGTCTCCTATAGGAGGCTCATTTAAGTCCTAAAACTCAAAAGGAACTGTTATAGTTTTTCTGCATTCTAGCAAGAACAGAAAATGGGAAAACATTGGAGACTTTTTATGTGAAAAAACCTAATTCTTGGGGTAGCAGTTTTCATCCAAAATTCCTGTTTTCAAAAAGGAGGTCGGTTGTCTCTCACAACCTGCAGGATTTTAATTGCATGGTTTTAATCTCTTTGTATCAAAAAAAGAATGTTACTGACTCAAGGTTCTGCCTTTTTGTCAGCTCATTGCTTCAACAAGCTCCAGTTCTTACATGCACAGCATGACAGTGCATACCTTTCCCTGATGTAGGTAAGCATCTGTGAAATAAGAATTCCTGTAACTCCAAACTCTTTATTCCCATATTAAGGTGGTTATACAGCCAATCTAACTGGCTCATACAGCTGATGTTGTTTAGACAATAAGTGACATTAGTGAGTTACAGCTGGTAACCAGTGTGCTGCCCTCTAAGAAGGGGAAAATTTCTCGTGAAATAGAGATTTTTGTTCCGTTTTGGATGCTAAGCCACATATATGAAAAATCTTTTTATGTTTGGTGATTCCTTCTTGGCTTGTTTTATCAGGCAGTTTTCAAAAAACTGATTGGTTTGGCCTGTGACCTTTACTATGCCAGCAAGTCCTTTGCCTCTGACTGTAAGAATCTGAAAACCTGGGTTTATTATCACATTCTGACCAGTGTCAATTTTAAACTGGCTGCAAGATCATTAGATGAAATTAGGCACTGTGTATGTATTTATAGATGCATTTAATGCAAAATTGAAGCAGCTCTCTATTGGGCAGCTCTGGATCTATGACAGGTGCTGTTACACCAGTTGAATTGTTTATGTTAATTTTGTGTGTGATAAAGACACACAAAGAAAATTATTTGGAGCACTTGACATGCAGAAGCCAGCAGATGTACACACCCAGCTTGTTACCACATGGTTCCAATGTCCTTTGGAACATGTCCTTGTCTGTGTTTTGTAGAAAGTTCAGATCCAGATCACACCAGCAAACATAAATTTCAAGTAAATGCTTTTCTACTTATGGGTACATATCATTGCTTGCAGAGAGCAGTTGGTGAAATATGGATGGGTGCAGGGTACCTTACTGTTCAGAACTGCTAGAAAGGAGGTGACCTGTGTCCTTGTATTTGTGTCCCTATATTTTTAAACGGATTTAAACCCTCCAGAATTCCATCCTCCTGGATCTGTTTGACCAGTCACTCCCACTTCACTCTTTCATGTCCTGTATCTATTATTTTTCACTTAATCCTTTGCCATGTGAATGTGTATTAGATTTTGGTTTTCAGTCCTGGTATTTATGGTGTATTAAGGGCATGGAAATGCATCCCCATGGTTTCACCTTTTTTCTGTGAATGTTTCTCATCTGGTTTGTGTCCTTTGGAACTTGGCAGTAGTTCACATCTGTCTGCAGAACGTGGAGCTGGGACTGAGCTTGAGAACCCAGCTGTGTCTTGTCAGCTTTGGAGTGCTCTCCTGAAAGCCACCAAAAAATGAGGGGCTTAGAATGTTACACTTCATGTACTCAATTCACTGAGAGATGCCAGAGGAAACAGAGCTTCCATGGCTTATATTTAATACTGGGTGTTAGTTCCAAAATGGCCTTTTTCTTTTTTTTACCCTCCATTCTTACTGATGGTGTATTTTTATAAAAACAAAACCATGAAGTTATGCTTTTGGCTTAGCTGAGCCTCAAGGAACATTTTGCCTTTCTGTAAAACTAATGTTGAATTTGTTGATGTTGAAGCTTCCTCTTTCTCTGGGTAGGCAAGAAGGGAGGTAATTATTCAAATATTAATCCATTGTTAGTGGTTCTGTTGATATGAAACCTACAAGACATACTGCAAACAATGCAGGAGACAGGAGACCTGTACTTGTTTTTTCTATTCACACAGCTGCCAACTTCATATCACTAGAGAAAACTGCTTTAATTGTTTGGTATTTCTTTCTTTATTCAATGTGACATAAAGCAGGGTAGCTCCCATGATATAAATATGTGGTTAGAGGATTTTTTAAATGCTTATTTTGTACCATTCAGATCTTTTTGGAAGCTTGTTGAAAATATGGTTTTGGATTTTGCTTTAAAGTGGCAGTGACAGGAATAATTTTTATGGATGTCTCTACTATTGGCTAGAGATTCTAAGATGGAAGTTACATAATTTCATGCACTGGTTGTATTTTTCCATGTTATTTTCATTTTGATAGCTTTTTCAACAAATACTTGAACAGCACGAGCAATCCACTTTCCTCTGTGCAATGGCCAAAAATTAACAGTAAAGAAGAAAGAGACACTGATGAATGTGCTTTGGAGACAGCTGAGAAACACAGTGACCAGCCTGGACACTAGTTCAGCTTTGTACCAAGACCTGTGGCTCCAGAGTAGCATTTTACCAGATTCCCCTGAAGCCCGTGGTATCACTGACAGTAAAATTCTCCAGTTGCCTTCTGTTGCAGTGAAAAAAAAATCTCAAGGGGCAGTGGTAAACTTCAGAGACTTTTAAAACACAGCAGCCTTAGGTGGAGGTAGGGGTGATGTTTAGGCATTTTCTCCCTGAGTATTTGGCACTTTGATGAGAAAGCTCTGCCAGGATGATTTGTTCTGTAACCCCAGCTCGTGCTCCCAGGCAAGAAGCCTGTGAGGGGTCAATGCTTCAGGAGGAGGTTTTGTGCTGTTTCTATCTCATAGTTTATTTTGTTTAACTTGAGAAATCTAAGCAGCAAGGGCGAGTCCAGCCCTTTTTTGGCTATCAGCTCTGGAGTAGGAATCCACGTGGATGTGAGCATCAGCAGTGGAGCCTGGAGAGATGCAGGAGTCACAAGAGCTTAAAGCTGCCTTCAGACTGGGGAGGGAAAACAGGGCAAAGTGCCTGTTGAGAATGTATCATAAAAGCTCCCATCAAGGTATGTCCTGCAATTAGAAGTCACAAAGGTTATTAGAACCATTTTGCTTTTTAGGGATTACTTTCAATACCTTTTGGTTTCTGGGAGAGGAAGAATGTTGGGCCAGAGAGAAAAGTCTCCATTATGTGACAGGAGCTGCTTTTGATACTGTGACTAGACTTTGCCTAGTTTTAGAATATTTAATAACCTCCTAAGCTGAGTTATGACTAAATTAAATTCTTTAGCTGAATATATAACCAGCCAACAAAGCTAGCTTATTGTCACCATTGGTGTTTAGAAACTTGATTAGTCATGGTATTTGATCTAATTAATTTAATTCCAACAACACTGCGGTTAACTTATTGGTGTTGTTAATTTGACCATTATTTGATTTGGATACTGATTTTTTTATTAAGATTTTAAGAACCTCCAGTATAATTAGCATTTAATGATATTTCATCTACTTGCTTTCACATGCATTTTTATTTTGCACCTGTCACTTGACAAGCTTACTGCAAAATATTTTTAAAATATTGTATCATGCTATATTAAATGCAAGTACAGCTTTTCAAATACAGATATCCAACATTAGATATCTAATTTAATCTTGAAAACAACTGAAATTTCTTTCAGAAGTGCTTACATTTATGTAGGAAAGTAGTGGGTCAAGTGTAGTTCTGCTTCTAAAATTACATGTAATAAAATAAATGTAATTTGAGTTTTAGTCAGTGGAAATTTCATTTTCCCTCTCTTTTTCACCAACAAGAAGTATTATTTCTGNGCTTCTAAAATTACATGTAATAAAATAAATGTAATTTGAGTTTTAGTCAGTGGAAAATTCATTTTCCCTCTCCACCAACAAGAAGTATTTTTTTTCAAGTTTGGTATGCCCATTTCCTATGCATTAATTTTGATGGGAAAAAGTACAAATGAAGCATCTAATTTAAATGATGCTTCATCTTCTAAAGGCATTTCTGCCAATTTTCAATAGTTAATGCCAGTGTTAATGAAACTTGATTTCTGAGCAATTATGCAACGCATTCCATACTGGCAAAATGATTAATGAGGACCCTTTGTTGGGGAGGCAGAGTAACAGCTAACACTGTGTCTGTGTGTTTGGAGGGGTTTAAAATTCAGATGAAATTCTGTAGTTGTGTTAAATTCGCAATGGCAGAACCTTCGAAGCATTTAAAGCCAAGGTGGCTACAGGTGAGATCTTTATTGCCAGCTGAAAGATCAACACGGTACAGGGAACATTTCCCCCAAGTGAGATCTGCCACTCACTGCCAGAGCTGTTTGGGGTGCTGCCCCTCAGCTGAGCTGCTGTGCTCCATCACCAGCGCTGCTGATGCACTGCTGTGCTCCATCCACAGTGCTGCCGATGCACTGCTGTGTCCTGACACTGCCACTGCTGATGCACTGCTGTGTCCTGACACTG
>VWYP01013796.1:47126-208433 GCA_013400435.1 Pycnonotus jocosus | reverse complement strand
CTGCTGTGTCCTGACACTGGTGATGCACTGCTGTGTCCTGCCCTGCCACTGCCGATGCGCTGCTGTGTCCTGAGCCAGCCCAGAAGGACCCTCCCTCATGTCGGGGTGCGCACCCCTCTGCCTGCCTGGCCAGCCCCGGGCACACCGGCAACACAGCAAAGGGATGGCCCCGTCTTTGGGAAAACCTCACCAGTCCTGTTGGTTCTTGGCCCCCGTCCGGATGCAGAGCGGTGATGGAGAGGAAAAGAGAGGACTCTCAGAGGGGACAACTGCAGTGGTTTATTTGAAAGTCTCACAACAAGCTCCCCACCCTCAGCGAGGGACACTCGGTTACAGCAGCTTTTGTGTGGGGGAGGAGACAAGGGGTGGATTTGGGAAAGGAGCAATTGGGTGCAATGGGGTGGGGCTCTCAACATGACAAGCAGGAAGGCTGACAAACCATAAAGGGAAGGAGGGGATTCCCCAGAGCTCTGCCCAGTCACCCAGAGCCTTCCCTGGAACCTTCTAGATGTAGGGAGAAGCCCCAGAATGACAGGCAGACCTTAGGGTCAGGGATCAGGGGGATCTGAGGGGAAAACAACTGTGATTGATGGGGAAAACCAACTCAAAGGCGGGAAAGTACATGGGGGAGGATGAAATGAACCAAGGGGAAAACTGGGGTACAGAGAACTGTAAAAATACAAAGAACCGGGTTACAAAGGTAGAATACAAATTGAAAAAGCACCACTACACCCTTAGCCTCTGGGGGCTGCAAGGAGAGAGGAGAGGGCTCCCAGCAGGGCTGTGAAGGATGGAGCAGCAGCCAGAGGTGCCTCCAGTGCCTGCCATGCACTGACCCTCGGGTCCAGCACTGCCAGGGCTTGGAGCACACACCCACCTCATTGCCTGGGGCTGGGAGGGGGCAGGGGAGAGGGGAACAGTCAGGAACTGTGGGGAGATTTGAGGGTGAAATTTGAGATTGGCAGTCTGCTCAGACTTAACACTTGAGTAATGATAGAAACAAGGCAAGGAAAGCTTCTTCTCCTTTTAAAAAAAGCTTTTATCAAAAAATCAGCTCTTTATCAGAATCAGTTGTTGGGGGGGCGGGGGGGTAAGCTTGAAGTAGCTACACACCCCCCCAGTGACTCCCAATAAACAAAACAGAGAATGAGACGTTCAACTCACCCACACAGCAGAGCTGGGGTTTCTTTCCCTCACGAGAGTCCTTGGGAAATTCTGGTTGGGTTGTTGCAGTCAGGGGATGTCACCTTCAGAGAGCACTATTGAAGCTATGGTGACCAAACACGAAGTGTCAACCAGTAGCCTGATGTTTTCCCTGCTCACTGATGTGGTTTGGAGTCTTGTTTGAGTTGTTTTGGGGGTTTTCGGGGTTTTGGCATGTAAATCCACTTCCCATGGACCGAGGGTCCATGGGACTTTGCTTTATTTCCATATGCAGCAGAAGCTGAGGCAGATACCTGATACCCACCCTCAACACAGGAGGGAGTTACAAAGAACTGGGTAATTATCATTTGAACTAGAGAACATTTAGGAGAACACTTACAACATTACCATACCAATAGGCATGGGGTAAAACAGTATTTAACTGAAAAGCTACTTCCAAAGTGAAATCAGAGATTTTATTTCCTACAGGTAATTGTTCCTTCTTGTCCCAGACAGCAGTGTTTTATTTCACCCTTTCAATTCCTCATAGCCTTCCTTTGGTAGTGCTGCTTCCCCTAATGGAATGAGAAGAAATTGAATTCTTTTCCTGAATCGTGTCCCTGATGTTCATCTTCTGTTACTCATGTTCCTATTTAGGTCTTTAATAATGGCCCAGAAGTCAGTCTGTCTGTCTGTCTGTCTTCCTTCTAATGCCTGATCCTTTTTCCTTTTTCCTGCAGCTTCCTGCCTTCCCTGTGTGTGTTCCTGCCTTCCCTCCATTATTATGTGCAGTCCAGCTCCTCAGTTCCCTGTGGTGTGAGGGGGGGGTTGTGTTTGGGGTTTTTGTTTGTTTTCTTCCTAACATTTCCCTTTTTTAACTCTGAGTTTTGTGAGGACTCACAGCCTACAGGCTGCTCTTGGGGGTTAATGACTCATGGTTTTCACCTCATGTCTTTGATTTCTATTTTTTATTTCCTGTGCTTGAGGTATATTGAATTTGCTGTTTAGTTGGGTGGTGCTTCCACAATCCACTGAACTTTTAACATGCACGTGTAATTATTTGCATTCTTTTTGGCTTTCTGCTTTGCTCTGTGTGCTACCAATTATTTAATATACCATGAAATGCTGAAGGAAAACCTGATGCAAGCATTCTGTGACTTCAGTGCTAATGTATTCATTCTGAAATGTATTAATCTGTTCTACAAGCACTACAAGCTTTCCAAGGTAATTTGGCTTTTAGAGTTCTTTAGCTTTAAACGTTTCAAATGGAAGTTTTCCCAACTGAGCTGATCTGGATATACAGTAAGAGGCTTTGATTTCTGTGCTGCTTTGCCACCTTGGAAATTTCAGTTGCAGTTATGAAATTTTGTTCTTAACTACAGACTGCAGTAAAAATTCAGCAACATCTTGCTTTCATTTGTAAAGGGTACAGAAATCTTTCTCAGTTTGATGTAGCTGAGTAGCTGGCCATTCCAATTTGTAATTACATAAGGTCACAGTAGAACATCAGTAGTGCTGAAGTATTCCACTGTGAGTACTGGGGGGAAAAAAGCCTCTGCTAAGATTTGCTTTATTAAGGAAATAAGTGATGTGTATATATAAGGAGCTGTAGTCATGGTAGTATGTAACCAGAAGCAAATTAATTACATTTCCTTTCTTTAATAAGATCTCAGTAAAAGAGGTGAGGTTGAAACTTGTTATTTGACCTGCTGAGTTTCTTCAAATTAAATTTAAAGGGTAATTGATCAAGAAGATATTTTAAAAAAATCTTGTTTTCTCTGGAGTGTTTTTGCAGAGATGCTGATGAGGAGGAGTCACCTCAACAAGAAAACTCACTCATCCACAGGAAACAAGCAAGCCTAGATCAGGGTGGGGGCATTTGAGTGTTAGGTTTTTTCTTTTGCTGTCTGAAGCCACCTTCTGAAATCTGAAGATCACCTTCAATTTTGCCAAACTCTGTTGCTGTTTCTATATTCAGTCTTTATTCAATAAATAACATAAAAATCCTGGGCATAGGACAAGGGGTTTAGTGGAGGTAGTTACAGGCTGTCTGTGGTTGGGTGGTTCTAGAATGGTTCTTCTTTTTTCTTATGCAAATCTCCAAAGTGGAGTCCATTTACAAGCCTTGCAGAAATCACTATTTTATAATCCACACAACCTATGCTTTCACTGGCTGAGCCTTCCATCTCATTTGCTTATCTGTGCAAGCTGCTCCACTTTCCACAGTAAAATGTATGTATTTACAGGCTCACAGGGACAAAGAATTCAAATAAGAGCACACTCCACAGATATAAAGATTAAAAGTCATGCCCTTGTCATGGTGCCTAGTTGGTTTGTTTCCACTCACTGTGGGACAGCTTTGAGAAAGCAGAGCAGTGTGGTTGTCAGTGCAAATCAAGCACAGGAGAGCTGTGTCTTGTATTCTGGAGCACTCTTGGAACTGGAAAGTCTTGAGGCTGTGAAAGCCCCTGGTATTACAGCAGGCAGCTCTTGGCTGGAAGTTGGAAACTGGATTAAATCAGTCTGGTGTGCTTCATAGCCATCTTTTCTAGTTCACATTGAGATAAAGAGTTCAGATTTATTTTTTTTTTAAGATTGACATGAACAGAATTTGTAGTGTTAATTCCTACTCTTGCTTAGTTTATTGGTTTATATTAGATTTCTCGTTAAAATTCTGTGCTTATAAAGACAGTTTGGAATTAACTGTCTTGCACTTTCAGTGTGTGAAATAGTGAAAGAAAATATCTTTTTCCATTTTATAATAACTCAAAACAGTACAGTAGTCTGGTTTTTTAATCATAGAGTCAACATACAAATTGCCTTCTTAATTATTTCTTATAGTCAGCCTTAAACTTCTGAGGAAGAGTTCTCAGCTGCAAGTGCTGTATCAATGTAGGACAGAATAAATAAATATATAAATATTTCTGCAAAAAAGTAACAGTCTTTCTGTAGAGTTATAAATCTGCTTTCAGTACTTTCTCTGCCTTCTCTGGTATACACCACCCAAATTCAGCTTGTTAAGGGCTGCTGGCACATGAGAGCTTTCCTTTACAAGATTCTGTTTCAGTGTTTCCCTCCATAGAGAAGACTGGTATTATCTGGCTTTCCAAACCAGCAGTTCTGTTTCCTGAAGCAGAAAATTAAATTTGCTCTTCTTTCCTCTGAAGAAGGCAGTGTGTGTCTCCTATTCACACCAGACTCTCCTGACACACCAGCAGCAGCAAAGGTGAAAATAGTGTGTCCAAGCACCTAGGACAGCAGAACAGGATTTTCTAGCAGAATCCCTATCAGATGCAGGTTCTGATTCTTATTGACACCAAGACACCTTTCAATTGTTCCAGGAGTGCCAGGAGCTGGCCCAGGGTAGAAGGGGTATTTTATATTCTCTGCCAGAAGCACCCAGCCCCTTGCACTGGAACTCCCCCTCAGTGGAAGGGATTCCTCTGCAGAGCCCTGACAGTGAGTTTTTCAGATTATGCTGCTCTGGATGATCAGTTTAACATTCTTAGTGCTATTGTTAGTGCTTCTCTAGGTCCTGAATCTCTTTGGGCAGATCAGGACCATTTCTTACAACAGGGTAAAATATTGTGTCAGTGCACAGTGACCTTTGGGTGGAGCAGTTTTGCCTGGGGTGCTTCCTATAGCTCTGCTGTCAGCCTGCCCATAATGTAATTTATTTCTCCTGCTGAATGTTTTTCAGCTTCTCCTGTAATTTAGGTTGGAATTACAGGTAGAGAGTAGTGCCTTGGACCTGGAGTATGGGCTGCCAGGTGTGGAGTGTGTCACATGAATGACACAGGTTACCTGTAAAATTTACTCCAATGCACTGTGTCCTAGTTTGCCTTTTGAGAAAAACAAGGTTCACTTCTTTTCAGCGATTTATAAGTTAAATAAAAATTTTAAAATAGAAAATTTAGGAGACAGAAAGTAAAAGTTTTTTGGCCAAGGGTGCCTGGCATCAAGCCAGCCAGCAGCACACCTTCACCCTTTCAGGTCCTATGTTTTAAGGACCTTGTGTTACATATTCAACAGATCTTAATGAATGATTCAAACATTCTTTCTTGGGTCTGATCAGTTTCAACTATCCCCAATCATTTTATCTGGTAGATTTATCTGTAGGTGGCTCCACTCTGTCTGGTAACATGGGTCTCATAAATTCTTCTCCTGAGGTTTTTGGTTAGCTTCAGAATTTCAGCAGTTTTTATGCAGGAATGCAGGGTGACTCTTCTTACTTTCTGGTTTGGTCAGTTTAGATATTACAAAGAGAAGAAAACCTTCTTACTATTACCATTATGTTACAATCAGAAAATATACATTCATCACCTTTCTAAACTCTATTAATAAAAGATAATACAGTACAATCTTCCTACATTGCATATAGTATTCATTTGAATATTTGCAAAAAGCCAACTATATAATATGCATTTATAACACTTTTCAAGAGGTGGCACAGCCCATGGCCTGTCCTGTGTCTTAGCTAAAGGAAATAAAAGTAACTAACTGTGGAGTGCTGATCGTATGGAGTCTTTAACAAATACAACATTTACTTGTTAAATACTGGAGAAATGTTAATCCCTTTCTAAACACTAAGTACTTTGACTTCCTGCCATCTCTCTCTGCTCTCTCTTCCCCTCTCCAAAACAGGCCAGAGTTTAATTTTTTTATTGCAGTTTATTCTCCTGTCTTGCCCAGAGCTTGCTGTTATCTGTAAGAGCATCTCCCTTGTTCTGCAGCCATCAGTGAATCACCCATGTGCGGCCCTGCCACATCGCGTTAACCTTGTCAGTCATTCTTTGTGCCTTTGTGTCATCTTGGGAGGGATTTCACCTGAGGGTTTTGGGTTATATGTTGCTGTTCTTCAGCTGAAATGAATTCTCTGTGGCTTCCTTCTCTTCTGTTGTTTGTGTGTGTGTGTGAAACAGGGTACTGAATAAACTTCATTATGGGGAGAGTTGGGAAAATGAGCATGGTGATGGTAAGATTTCCTGGTGCTCAGCTACAGCAGGGAACAGTAAAGTCATCCCAGCGAGGTGGGGTGAATGCAAACTCTCACAAGGAACTGTGGAGAGCAAAACAGCTTCCAGGATAAAGGCAGGAAAATGAAACTTGCCTTTGAAGGTGCTGACATAGGGAGTAAAATAAAAGCTGGTTGCAGTGGCAAAGTCAGTTTTACCTTAGCCTTTACATCAATTTTGAATGGCTTTGCAGAAGTGAATTACACACATTTTTTAATTACGTCACTTGTGTTGCTTTATAATAAGTCTTAGGCCAAGTGACTCTCCCAAGATCGTACATTAAAAAGCTGAGAGAAGAGTTTTAAATTGCACCTCATACTCTGGACAACAAATAAGCTTCAGCACAAAATTTTGGTACAGAATAAAATATAGTTTAAATGTGTGCATATTAAAAACTGTAAATTCGTACCATATTTTAACCACAAAATGTACCATAGATGTGGCTTTGGACAGTCTGATTAATATGAAAATAAGTGGATGTGGCCAGAACATATGGACACAGAGTCATTCACTCCCTTCATGTCCAGACTCCCTCCTCCAACAGAAGGAATCTCAACAGGATGAATAAAAGTGGTAGTTTTGCTACTGTACCGCAATGTTAGTACAAAAATCAATTTCTTTTGCTTCGGAGATGCCAGGTGCCTTCTGAATGTGGTATTTAGTGATGCTGCAAAGATAGTGAAACAAGTGAAAGGGATGTCAAGAGAAAATCCATCTCTAGAGGAAAAATCAATGTTTTTAATTCATTTCAATTCCTCATTTTACAAACTTCATTACATCCAATTCTATTATAAAAATCCACTCTCTCAATATAGGAAATAATTGGAAGAAGAAAGTTCAACTGGATTAGATAATTAATTTATCTAAGTCTTAAAATGTTTCTGGGTTTTTTTCAATCAGATATAACAAAATTACAGAAGCTCATATTATCAGTCCAGATACAGCCTGATGCACAAAAGATTTATCCCAGTAAGTAATTCTGCTCTGTGCATCTTATAAATTGATCCTGAACTAATTCATCAGCCCCAAACCACAGCAATTTCCATGTTAGCAGGAGTTCACAGGGGTATAATATGCTGCCAGGCTGGCTGTTCCTGACCAGCTCTGCTGCTGGAGTAATGCATGCTGCACCTCAGGCAGCAATGCATGGCCTGCTGCTTACAGGGCCCAGCAAAACATGAGGGGAAATTGTGTTGATTTGGAGCTGAGCAGGTAAACTCTGGCTCTGTGTTGCTGCTGTGCATTTCACACCAATCCTCCTTCTGTCTGTTATCCTGCTCTCCTGCAATGAAATGCTCAGGGTGTCCCATGCCCATTCAATTGCTCTGGTGCTGGCAGGTAACTCCAGGATAGCTGGGAGTGGGTGCTGCTCTGCAGGCTGGGAGCACAGCCCCTGGCTGCCTCCTGCTGCCATTTCACCTTGGGAGGATTGTCTGCATCCTGCTGCCATTGCAATTGAGGAGGATTGTCTGCATCCTGCTGCCATTGCAATTGAGGAGGATTGTCTGCATCCTGCTGCCATTGCAATTGAGGAGGATTGTCTGCATCCTGCTGCCATTGCAATTGAGGAGGATTGTCTGCATCCTGCTGCCATTGCAATTGAGGAGGATTGTCTGCATCCTGCTGCCATTGCAATTGAGGAGGATTGTCTGCATCCTGCTGCCATTGCAATTGAGGAGGATTGTCTGCATCCTGCTGCCATTGCAATTGAGGAGGATTGTCTGCATCCTGCTGCCATTGCAATTGAGGAGGATTGTCTGCATCCTGCTGCCATTGCAATTGAGGAGGATTGTCTGCATCCTGCTGCCATTGCAATTGAGGAGGATTGTCTGCATCCTGCTGCCATTGCAATTGAGGAGGATTGTCTGCATCCTGCTGCCATTGCAATTGAGGAGGATTGTCTGCATCCTGCTGCCATTGCAATTGAGGAGGATTGTCTGCATCCTGCTGCCATTGCAATTGAGGAGGATTGTCTGCATCCTGCTGCCATTGCAATTGAGGAGGATTGTCTGCATCCTGCTGCCATTGCAATTGAGGAGGATTGTCTGCATCCTGCTCCCATTCTGCTTTGGCAGCATTGTCTGCATCTTGCTCCCATTTCACTTTGGGAGGATTGTCTGCATCCTGCTCCCATTGCAATTGGGGAGCATTGTCTGCATCCTGCTGCCATTCTGCTTTGGCAGCATTGTCTGCATCTTACTCCCATTTTACTTTGGGAGCATTGTCTGCAACCTGCTGCCATTTCACTTTGAGAGGATTGTCTGCATCCTGCTCCCATTTCACTTTGGGAGGATCACTTGCATCCTGCTGCCATTCTGCTTTGGGAGGATTGTCTGCATCCTGCTGCCATTTCACCTTGGGAGGATCACCTGCATCCTACTCCCATTGCAATTGGGGAGGATCCTCTGCATCCTGCTCCCATTTCTCTTTGGGAGCATTGCTTGCATCCTGCTGCCATTTCTCTTTGGGAGCATTGCCTGCATACTGCTCCCATTCCACTTTGGGAGGATCACCTGCATCCTGCTCTCATTTCTCTTTGGGAGCATTGTCTGCATCCTGCTCCCATTTTGATGGATAACAGTAGGCACTACATCTTGGAACTTCCCTGCAAAGTTGTGTATCTGTTACACCCTTACCCACCTGGCTCAGAGAGAAATGGCTCCCTCAGAGATTCAGAACTAAAATACAAGTACAAATCTCATGGTTGCTGTGCTTCTGGGAAGAGCTAAACATCAGAGATCAGAGCATTGAAAGCAATGTGCCCAAAATTCAGAGACAGCAGTACAGAAGTAGTCAGCATTGACAGAGAGGTGGCTGAGGTCTTTAAAATGCTTCTGATTATCCTTTTGTTACTGTAGTTCTCAGGAGGAGCTGATTTCCTTGAGGCCCTGTAACAAGAGATTGCAGTGCAGTGGCTTCAGGAGTCCATGAGTGATTCCTGGTTTTAAAGGAGAAACCTTGTTTTCTAATCTGTCTCAAAGTCTTGTTTTCTTTTATGACACATGGTTTGCCATCTGTTCTCAGAGCACACAAATTTAAGGATGGGAATTTTGAAAAAATAACCATTTTCTAAACAAGGAGATGCTGTTGCTGTTACCAAAGCACAGACCAGAGGGAGAAGCCTTTGGCCACTGCAGTTGAGGTTGTTGACTTTTCACGTGGAGCCTGCTCTGTTTGCACTCTAAGGTTTTGACAGCTTTGTAAGCTCTTCTGGATGTGCTGCTTTAATTCTTCAGTGTTTTGCTACTAATCCCTGTTTTATCGTCCCTTTGGTATCAGAATCTTTAGACATCACAGTGGGTGATTAACACAGCTTGCCAAAACAGCTTGGCACTTGAGTAAAGAAGGTTGGAGTCTTACTGCCAGGGAGGCAGTGTGGGAATGATACAATCAGGCTGAAGGTGGTCAGTGGATCTTTTATTCATTTAAGGAGAGCTACTTACCATGGAAAATCTGGCTACAAGGGAAAAAAAGATACATGTAAGAAATATGGGGAGTTTCTCTCTCTCTCTCTTTGTCCCTCAGGTTAGACAAGCAGGTTGGGATCCTATTGATTTCACTGGACAAAGAACAACCTTGCACTCCAGAAGCAAGGATGGAATTCAAGGAAATGTTGGACATGTATGAATAATAACAATATTAAAAGCATTGCAAAGTGATCTGAGTGCTGTTCCAGCTCAGCTGCTTCCTGCAGGGTGTTTGAGGGTGTTTGTTATCCAGTGCCTGGGGATGTGGCAGAGTCCCAGCACTGCCTCTTTCCTCGGTGACAAGCAGAATGTCCCTTGAATCCCATCTTTAGAGAGCAGTGAAAATGAAAAGGGAGTTTCCTTAGGAAGGTGGTTGGTGGCTTTTAAAACCTTTACTGCACGCTGATAGTGAAGTGGTGGCCTCAAAGTGCTCAGTGCAAGGTGGGCACACACAGAGGAACTCCATACAAAGAAACCCCCCTAAGGCATTTCTGGAGGAAAGCAGCTCCTATTTCTGCCCCCCTGGGAAACACTGCCTTAACAATGGAATTACAAACCACAAGTTTTCTGTGTTCCGTAAATGTCACTTTTCCTCTTCTCCCCCATTTCCCCTGGGCTCAGAAAGTCTGGCACCATAAAGCTTTGCCTCCATTAGGTACCCCCAGCTCCAGGGAATTATAACAAAGTTTGGCTTGTGGCTGGATTTCCCCAAAAACAAACCTTTTTTTCGATCACAGACTGAACCCATTTTATTGTGAGATCTGTATCTGGGAATATCCAGTGCAGGCAGTGTCTTACAAGTTAAAAAGCAAAACAGAATAGAGAAGTGCTGGGACAAGAGGAGTGAACACAGGACAGTTTGGCAGGTTTGAGTCCTGAATTTCTTTCCAGTGACAGGGTTGTCTACAGTCTTTATTTTTAGCCAAGATTATGGGTTTACTTCACAGTAACTGGTTCAGATGGAATCTCTGGGATGGACACAGTTGCTGAAATGTTAGTACACTTTATATGCTGTACTCATTCCAGAGCTCTGAGAAAAAGAGATTCTTCCAGGGGGGAAAAGAGGGAAGAGTAGTTGAAGGACAGGATGTTGTGGGAAGTGAAGCATCTTAGTCATTCTTGTTAACATAACAACTACTTGTCTTGAAATTATATTGGCTTGTGTAATGCTTGCAGCTAGACAAAAATTCTTTCAGTGATAATAGATCTCATCCTGAGCCAAAAAGTTGTCTCATTTCCCTTTCTTTTTATAGCATAATAAGTATGAATTTCCTATTCAAACTCTTCAAAGGTTTGCAGACATAATTATCCTGTGCTTATTTTTAATTGCTGGGGGCTTAAGTTCCAGTTTGTTTTCTGACTGACTAGATGCAGTTGCTACACTTTTGCCATAAGATGCAGCCATTTTTTTCCCTGTCAGATTAATTCAAAAGCAGAAAATTGAGGCTGAGTATAAGAGATACTGCACCTTTGCAAGTGAAATATTCATGTACTCCTGTGTACTTGCTATGAATTCTGACAACTTTAGTTTATTGGTAACTAAATACTATGTAATTATATAAATACATTTAACTATAAATATATCTGTATATTTAATTATATTAAGATAATCACATTAGTTTCTGTTACTCATGTTTTATGAATGTGTTATAATAGCCATTACTAATGTGTGTTGTAATAGATATAAAATACAGAAGAGGTTAATTATATAATTATACAAATAGGTAAATAAGAGAGGGTTATTTTTGTGTCAGCCAAGGGCAAGGATCACCCAAGCAATGAGGCAGACACATTAAGGGCAGATGGTTTGCAGTGTGTGCTTGGAGTCTGCCTGTCTTTGCAATTTCTGTGGGTGGTCTGTGGCCCTCGTGTGATCCATACAGAGTCACACAATGTTGAGGGGTTGGAGTGGACCTTGAAGGTCATCTTGTCACTGTCCCAGGCTGCTCCAAGCCCCATCCACCCTGGCCTTGGACACTTCCAAGGATCCAGGGGCATCACAGCCTCCCTGGGCACCTGTGCCAGGCCCTCCTCACCCTCACAGTGAAGAATTCCTTCCCCATATCCATCCTACTTTCTCCCACTCCATGGGTTTGTACCCAAGATGTAAAGTAGCAGAGCTCTACTCCTCTCTTTTCTATCCTCAACTTGCTCCTAAGTGCAGATGAGCTAAATATAAATTTTGCAATATGAACCCAGATGTTCTCTTAGAGAAACTGATGCAAACCTTCCTGACAGCAAGTTCCACCAGTTGTTTTATTTATTTACTTATTTTCATTTGAGGTTTTAAGGACCACACCCCCAGCATGCCGCAAAGCCCCAACACTCAGTGATGTCTGAGAGGACTTGAATGGGTTTGTAGAGGGAGTGGAAGGCAGAAAAGAGCCTTTTGCTGTTTTTTTCATCTCTGAAAAGCCTTGTCTCCAGGGAGATTCTGCTTTCCTGGAGCAATCATTGCTTTAAATGACTCTTCCTCCACCAGAGAAGCTAAAAACCCACCAAAGCAGTTCATTTTCTCCCATTCTCCCATGCTGGCTGGTTGGGCATGGTACAGTGTGGGAGCCGTGTCCTACCCTGCTTCCATGCAGTGAGGGAGCTCTGGGAGTGGAGCAGCCAAGGCACAGGGGCTTGCAGGAGCAGGGAGCAGCAGCTCCTTTGACCCTCCAGCCCTAAGAGCAGTGCCTGACCCACAGCTCCTGAGCTCTGGGGTGCTGGCAGCTGCTCTGGAGTCACGGGCTGCCTTCCATGAAGGGAACTGAGAACTGCAGCAGAAAAGCCAAGGGCTCTAAAATGACCAGGCTGATAAAAGATTTGAGGGTCACGAAGAAACATCATCCTGCACAGGGCATCTCTGTGGCCTCCAGCCTGCTTTAACGCAGTCATTTTCACCATCAGGAAGTGGATTGTGAATATTTCCTAACCTGTAAAAAGCTCCTTAAAACATAAAACCGTTAGATCCACCTCTTGCAGTGCAAGCTTGCATCTTAACTATTGCTTTTAGGCTGGAGCCAAAAATTAGTTCCTCAGCTTCCAGTTCCTTGGACCATAACAGCACATTGCTCCTGTTGATGAGAGACATCAGGGCCTTTAAAGCATTTTCATGGTTTGTTTGCCATTTCTGCTTCGGATGTATTTTGTTTTTCTTTATGCCAAGAAAGCTTCCAGTGAGTTGTGGGTTTTTATTTGCAAGGTACTATTTTTCAGTGCAGCACCACCACTTGCAGTGCACAACACAAACTCCATGGCTTTTTAATTAACACTGCCGGTGCATTCTCTTCCCTTTAACAAAAGAAAAGTGTGTAGCATCATCTCCTTGATCTTTAACTCTTATTTAATTAGTCGTATGCTAAATTGCCTCTGCTGGCCGATATCAGATGAGTGCTTTTGTTGTGCTCTGTCTCTCCCCAGCCCCCGGGGCATCCATCACCTGTTGTGTGTGAGCAGGCAGAGCTCCCTCAGTGCTCCAGGCACAGCCCCGTGGGATGCAGAGGATCCTGTGCGGGAGGAAAGGAGGAGGGAACCCGGCTGGGGAGGGTCCCTCGGGTGTCCCAGAGCTGTGGCAGGGAGGGGAAAGGTGAACGCTGCTTTTCCAGGCTGTTGGGATGCAGGGCCACCCCTGTCACTGTCCTGGCCAGCACACACACACACAGAGCCCCTCTGCCTCTCCAACACAGGCTGTTTGTTCTGTTCTGGTTTTAAATCCAGCCTGAGGTGGTTATTTATCCTGAGCCCATGTACTGGCAAGTCCCCAGAGTTCAACCAGGAGCAACACACAAGGGATAAGGAATATCTGGAAGCAAAAATAGGTTTTACATAGGATTTTTATTATCTACTGCTGATAAGCTCATGAAAGAACTTGCTATATAAAGTTTTCTCAAATGTTTCAAGGATGGACTCTCAGAAAATAAGGGACAGAAGCCTTTCAAAAAGTGCAGGACTTTTAAAACACCACGCCAGGCCTGATGTCAGGCTGCTTAGTTGTGTTCTTTAGTAAGGATGCAGCTACAGATCTTCCCTAGTGGTACCAGGCTATGTTGGCAGAAAAAATTCATCAGCTGTTTAGTAAAAAAAAAAAAAATATCCAACAGCTCTGGGATTCACAGAAGTGCTGCAGACCTGTCCTCTCAAACTAATGGGCTTCAGCAATGGGACTCTCACTTTTTAGAGCTCTAGTGAAAATTCTTTATATAAAATTGCCTTCAATCATCCATCACACTTTGCTCTGTAATGGGGAGAGGCCAAGGCAGGCTGATGAAATCATCTGAGCTGCTGAGGTGAGGAAGGTGCAGCTCTGCCAGGCTGAGAGCAGTGCAGGGCACAGTGTGGGGGGATGTGCTGGGGAGGGGCAGAAACTGGGGGAGAAATCATGCTCTGAAAGCTGGGCTAGCAGGGAATGAGGAGCTCGAAGGATGAATGAGGAGCAGCTTGGAATAAAACTCATTGAGCAGTTCCTCCTCCTTCAGGATTGTCCCTCGTGGCAGGGAAGTGGTGGTTCCCTGCTTCCCAGACTGGCTGAGGGGTAATGAGCCGGGCTTTTTACAGCTCCAGGACTTCTCACCCTCTGCCTCCTTAGCCAGGAATAAACTTTCACTTGGGATTGAGTTTGACCCAAGATAAATTTAGTGTAAATTTAATTACTGTTCTTTTGGCTCTTCTCAACAACCTGCAGTGGGTTTTAAATTCCTTTTTCATTTAGAGGATGGGTTTTGTGTAATAAATGGCTGTGTTGAGATCAAACTGGCTCCTGAGCATGGCCAGGGTAAGAGCAGAGACTGGCAGTGCAGGAAGGAGCATGAAATGAAGCAGTGAAGTGTGCTTTGGTGATCCTGATGCTGCAGAACCTCTCCTGTAGAGCAGCCAATGCAGCCCATGCCCAGGCTGGAAGGAGGGCTGGTGCTCCTGTGAGCACACCTGGCACACACACTCCAGACACACTGAAAAAACCCCACAACACTGACAGCAGCTTCTTGGGTGGACATGCTTTATTATTAATAATGTGATACCAAGGCATCAGTCACAACTGTTTGACATCAAGGGGACCAGGATCAAAGGTGTCACCTGGAGACAGGAGGGTTTCAGGACAGTCACCCCCCAGAGCAGGTGACAAGGCTGTGTCAGCTCACCTGCTGCTTCTGGAGCCCTCGCAGGAGCAGCAAAGCCAGGAGGCAGTACTAAGTTCTTGATGCAAACATGCTGGAGGTGATCTTCTTCCAGACTTTTCCTTTTGTTTCATTTAACTGACTAGAGAAGATGTGGAAGAATGATCTGTAGAATTTTTAATTCATGAGCACTGTAATTTCACGGGGTTCCATAATCAACAGCCTAGAAATCACTCTGCCCCAGCATCCTGAGCCTACAGACAGAGCAGCCCCAAGAGGAAAGGCACAGTTTAGGGTTATTCTGGCTGCCCACACTGGGCTAGGTCAGGCACTGCTGTGGTAATACATGACCTGGAGCAGCAGCCCAGCGTGTGGAGCCATCCCATAATGGCAGCCAGTGACACACAGGAAGCTCTGGCTTTTGAGGGAGCCCTTGCAGCACAGGAAATGTAGAAGGTCATGCCAAAGGATCTACTGAATGGCCAAGCAAAGACCTCTTGAGTAATAAATGCAGTCTGGGAAAAATTTGTGATATGGCAAAAAGGCAGGTTAGATCCTTCTAAAAAAATTAGTCCAAGTGGATTTCAGATTCCAAAGTATTTAGAAGGAACTAGTTTTTCTTAAGTACATTGCAGAGGTCTGGACTAGCAGGATTGACCTGCTTTACACACTTTGAGTGCAGCCATTCAGCACTCCCCAGCACAGTCCTGCATTCAGGACTCATCTGGCAGAAGTAATTTAATTCCCTACAGTTGCTTTGGAAAAGTCCCCCCACTCCTAAGATTCAAGATATGTGTATTTCACACACTGCTCTCAGAATAATGATTTATTTTAAAGTTGTTCTTTCATGCAGCAATTATGAAAGTTTTTATTGTTAATGTCTGATTTATCTGAACTGACAAATGTAAATCAGCAGATTTATTGGGGCTCACAGAAGAGAGCAGGGAGCAGAACACAGATTCCTGTTCATGTTTCCAAGGCCTTCTAAAGGTCTGTCATCCCTGCTGCTTTGCAGCCAGTGCTTTTTTACTACATTATTGCATCCACATTGTTCCAACACTTTGTGTGTTTCTTCAACCATTTTCAAGCTTCCATTTCCAAGGCATGGCCTTGGCCAAGGTCTTTGGGTGCTGCAGTCTGGACCCAGGTTTGGGGCCCAGGCTCTGGGCTCAGCTGGGCTGGTCATGGGGTGCCAATGCCCATCAGGGACCTGGCCCAGCAGCACCAGTTTGAAATCCTGTGTGTCACCCAACAGACCCACTCCCACCCCTGCTGAGGGAGCTCCCAACACCCACTGCTGCAGGATGGCTTTGGGCACTTGGCACAGCTCCTTCCCAGCTGCAGCATGGGCTCACACACCAGAGTTTACTGCAGGAGAATCAGTGTTATTTTCAACTGTGTACATCTAATTAATCCAACAGCACTTTCAAATAATTTAAGCAAGTGTTATCTTACAGATTTAGAGCAAAACATTGACATATATATAGTTATTAAATAAGTGGGGGAAAAGAAAAAATCATCAGAAATTCAAGGTAGGAAAACATAGTGCCAAAATACTAGACTATTTCTCTGCCTCTGAATTCACTCATGACTTGCACAGGATGGATTCTCTTCTTTGCAGAACCTTTTCTGACAGCAGCATAGATTTCTTCTGGTTTCTCTCTTTTAATCAGAGGCTTCTTCTCTGGAGCCTTCATTCTCCACATCACAACTGGATGTCGTGGGCCAGCAGGACTCTGAATCTTGATGATCTTTGTGGATGCAATATAGGACATCTTCACTGTCTGCACCACAGAATTCATTAAGTTTTTGGCAGCCTGAATTAGTGAAGTGACGCTGTCCAGCTGTAATAGGAAACAGAAACACCACCCTACAATCAGTGGGATTTTAATCACAGTAGGCACAGGAATAAACAAGAGTTAAAAAGCAAGACTACCAGAAACTAAACCATAATTTCCATGTTTTCCCTCCATGTGTTTGATCACTGTACTCATGCTCTGCTGCTCAGATTTATTGTGATGTACAGAATTTCTGTACAGGGCTGGTGGAATAAAATAGTGATAATAAATAAATAATAAATGCTTTGGGAGATATTGGATTTTTCTTTAATAGGAACTCACGATGCTTGTCTGCAGGGACCTATTGCAATTACTACTGCCGGGTAATGAAACCAACTGCAAGAAGAGCTGTGAAAACGTGACCCCTTGGTCCCTTTGTTTCAGCACTGGGTAAGGCCTCCAGCTGCTCCTGCCACATTCCAGGCTCCCACAGGCACTCAGGAGCAGAGCTGGGATACTCTCATGTGTGTGCCTCTGGCTCTGTCAGAGCTGCTGAACCTGTTCTCAGCAGCTGGGATTGCTATGGGATATTCAAAGTGGGATAACCCACAGAAATGGCCTCTCCAGCTGCTGGGGCAGTGCCACCCAAGGGCAGAATGCAGAATAAACAAAGCCATCACATGTGGGCACCTTCCCCAGCATTGGCACAGCCACAGCAGCGCCACAGCAGGGCTGTCACTGCCCATGGACAGGGAACAGGAACACTGAGGAAGCGCTCTATGGGATGGAGAAATAGTAGGATTGCTTTTCAAAATGGGAGAGCCTTCACGCTTCACCTCCTACACATGTTCTATGCTGAAACATCTGTGTAAAAGCCCTGAGGTCAGTTCTCTGGAGGGCTGTGTGTGTTTAGGGGCAGAGTGAGCCTGTCCTTTACCAGCCAGCCAAACCCCAGAGCCTTGGGCAAGGCACAGATTTACAGACAGAGCTATTAGGAAAGGTTTGAGGTCTTCTCCCTTTGCCAGGTGAAACAAATTGATCAGGTGTGAGAGAGGTGTGTTATTACTGTCTGTCTTCATTCTGATTGAAAAGCAGAAACCAAAAATGCAGCCAAAAAGCTAGACTTAGTTGCAATTTGGAAATGTGTCTGAACTTGCAGAAAACTCTTCCAGTTAATACAACACACACTACTGCTCTCTGGAAATGAAAAAAAAAAGATGTCTGGTTGAATGCACATGTATGTGTGATGGCAAACTGAAATTATCTCAATTCCCCAAGAAAAGGTGTAAAATCTACCAGATGGCCTCTAAAGTTCATTCCCTGCTGCAGCATGTTAACTTTCTAGCAAGGGCTGCCAGCCTCCAGCAGCCACAGGGTGTTTGCAGGGCCCTGCTGCCATTGGAGGGGTGAGTGGTGGGAGTGTTTGGGGACTGGGATGGATGAGCTGAGCAAGGGAGCCGGGCTGCCCAGCCCCTCAGGAGCCTCATTGCAGTGGTGAGTGGTGGGTGGGTGTGTTTGAGGACTGGGATGTGTGAGCTAAACAAGGACCGGGCTGCCCAGCCCCTCAGGAGCCTTACTGGAGTGAGTGGTGGGAGTGTTTGGGGACTGGGATGTGTGAGCTGAACAAGGAGCTGGGCTGCCCAGCCCCTCAGGAGCCTCATTGCAGTGGTGAGTGGTGGGTGGGTGTGTGTTTGAGCACTGGGATGTGTGAGCTGAACAAGCAGCCGGGCTGCCCAGCCCCTCAGGAGCCTTGGCCCTGCAGCAGCTTCTGTCACACACTTTGATGTGAACTTCAAAGCACCTGCTGACCCCACATTTCAAACACTTCTTTATAAACCTTTCACGTTTGGAACAAACCATTTCCCAGCGCTGCAGGCTGTGGGGAAGGTTTTTGCTCACTATTGCTGTCCCACACTCCCAACACCTCTGGCCCTTTCCCCAGGGAGGTGCCTGGAGGTGCAGCCCCAGCTCAGGTGCAGAGGAAGGGAGGTCCTGGCCACACCTCACTGCTGGATGCTGTCACACGGGGTTTGCTGGAGCAGGAGGAGACACAGCTGCAGAGGAATTTCTTTCTTTCATGCTAACTTGAGGACTGGTTACACACACACACATGAAATTTCAATTATCTGCTGTTATCCAGAACAACTGACAACACCATAACCCTGACAGCTTCTTGAAGCTTTGAATAATCCTTCCCCCCACCCCTTTTCCAGCATTGGCAGAGTAGTAACACCACTATGAAGCTGCTGGGACAAAGGAGAAGATGGTTTTGGTTCTGTGGGAGATGGTGAATGGGCTTCAGAAGAAGCTTTTCTCCTGAAGTTTGCCAGTGACCCCAGTGTGTGTAATTGCTCCATCTTTTTAAAGTTGCTGGCAGATAGAGGCATGTGAGGAGGGGTGGCAGGCTGGGCAGCAAAGAAATCCCTGTTTGCATGGCAGGGAAAAGGCTTCTGGAAGAAACTGGCAGCATCCAGGCAGGATGCTCCAAAACTTCAGCTGTTCTTTATTGTGACTTCAGTGTGTACTGGGGAACATGGAGAATGTTGAGGTGAGCACTAGAACTGCTGTGTCCTCATGTCCACCTGTCCTTCAGCTTTCTGATGCATCTCACATTTGCCTTCTAAAGAGGAAGGATGTGTCAGGGTGGGGAGTTATTAACTGCATTTAGATTTTTGGAGAAGCTTTTAGGTGTTCTTAGATGTGTACTACAGATGGTAACAATAAGGCTCCTTTTTTTTTGGCTTTAGAGAGCAGCTGTTTTTCTACCTCAATGCCAGTAACAATGTAGAGTTTGGTGGAAATCTGTTGTTCTATAAAACCAATGTACTCAAGAGCTGTCTCCACTTGGATGCTTTTATCTCAGATATTCAGCAGGCTCTTCAAGGTCTCATATCCAGGAAAACTGAAGAAATGAAACTTGGCATAAATGAAAGACTGATAAAATATTCATTGAGCGTTTAAGTTCATTTCACTTAGAGAGATGTAGCCGCAAACTCTGCAGTGCACAGCAAGTGGTACATTAAGATTCACCAGCAAAACAAACCAACCAACCCCAAACTAAAGCTGTTTCCTTCTTGCCTAACTCCACTTTTGCTCTTTCAGCATTTTCCATGCAGATGCAACGTGCCAGCCTCCAGATTTTACAGGTCTGACTGTGTGAGTTAAGACAGTAATTCATTAAAGGCTTTAGGAAAAACATCCCTTGCCATTTCTCTCCTCACCTGCCCTGTGAGCATTAGTACTTGGCTGTCATTGCAAAAGGAATTCAGAATTGTTCTGACCACTGTAATTTCACACTGGGGTGAAACACACAAGATACAGAGCAGATGACAGTATTTTTTTAACCAAAAAAACCCCACCCCAAATCAGGCTGGCAGCACTCATGCTGAAATCCACTCTCCCATCTCCAGCACTTCTATTCCTCCTCTGTAATAAGTCCTGAGAGCAAGCTACTAAATAATAAAGCTGAAGGAAAAGGTTAGACAAGACATGAATTTTGAAACTTTTTTTTCAGTTTGTTTACATGCATTGTATTTTCCTCCTTTTTTATAAAATAATTTAATGTCTTGGCAGCAGTGGAAATCCATTGCTACAAAATGCTTGGATTAATTGCAATAATTAATTCCAACTGATATGGGCAGTTATTTTTAATATTCAGAATAACCAAGAGAATCATGACTTAGAATCTGAAGAAACCCTTTTGCTGTCAAAGTATTTTCTGTGCAGTGCAGTAAGAAATGCTTGCACTGTCCCATGCCAGCAGTGGCTGTAGCTGGTGTAGCAGTGCAATACAAACTGTCCTTGTTGCAGGGCATGCAGAGGAGCTGCAGCTCCTGTGGTTTGTGTGGGTGTGCAGGTGCTGTCCCTGTGCCATAAGGCTCAGTTTCTCCCCAGTCCTGCTCTGCTGGGAATGTTCTTGGAGTGTCTGCAGGGAACTGTAAGGTTTTGCTGTTTGAGAACAGATGTATTCATTGGCTGTTTACAATATCCCAAGTTGTATTCACAGTTCAGCCACATTTAGGTTTTTCATACAGGTGGAAGCTGAAAACTGAAAATCAAATACAGTTTTTTATCCGTGTTTGAAGTCTGAACTTTAAATTCTTTAGGAAACAAGGTCAATTATTAAAAATGGATTTAAACTGAAATACAAGGTTAATTAAATGCATTCCTAGAAGCAGATTTCCTTTGCTACACTATACTGAGAAACTAAGACTGAATTTTTATTTCTTTGACAGTTACATCTAAAAGTAACACATGTTCTACACTTTTGTGGAGAGCACTGAGTGTCTGAGTAGTGCTGCATTTCAGGTAAGGAGTCCTTACTACATTTGTACTTTTGATTTTAATCCTGAATTTTTACTAGGTGTAGCTATTTTCCGTTTTCAATTATTTTATGGTTCTTTCACTAAGGTTGCTATATAAAATAGTCATTTAATCCTTTAAGATTAAAAGTAGCAGAACAATCCAAACAGGTAAATTATCATTAAAACTCGACTGGTAAGGCAGTGGAGTTTTTGCTGGGCCTTGGCTGGGATTTTACACCCCTTACTTGCCTGGTTTTCTCTCACTCAGAGTAGTGTTAATTTCTTTTTAGTGGAAATGGAGATCTTGATCTAACAGTGACACCACGAGATGGGTGTCCAAGAGAGCACAGCAGAGCTGGAAGTGGCAGCACCTTGTGTGCTCATGCAGCTGCCAGGTGACACCCAGAACGTGTCACAGACTGAACCCCAGCACAGCTTGGGTAGGAAAGGAGCCAAAGGGAGCCTTGCCATCGTGATTCCTTTCTCTGGAAATCGTTTCCTCAGTGTTCTGCCCACTTCTGCTTTGCCAAGCTCTCCCTCTGGGATACTGGAGAGATTTCATCCCCATGGACATGGCCTCAGGAAATCAGCTTCACTGCTTGAGTTTCTTTCCAAGGAACTGAGTTTTCTGAAAAACGTGGCTGTTCCATTGGTTATCCATGTTTGTGTGTCCATCCAGTGATTGCATTAAACACCTCAGGCATGTCTGGGGTTTGTTCTATGTTTTACCCATTTTTCAGGTGGGGAAATTGAATCTAATGGACTAAAAAGTAACCATTGCCAGAGTCTGCTTCAGGCTAAGCAGGATTCAAAGAACTGAAACTGAGTTCTATAATTAGCCCAGGCCTGTGTCCAAGTTCAATGATAAACAACTTGCATTAAGGGCTGTGAAATTGTTCCTGTGCAGCACCATAATAGAGCAGATGCTTAGCCAGGCGGATAGCTCCCTTTCTCCCCAGTACTGCTGCTTTCACTTCCAGGGAAGGTTTTAAAAAAGGAACCTATTTTTTTAAAAAACAGGCCCTTGAGAAAAAGAGAACAGTGGCTTAATATAAATCCTTTCCTTGCTGTTGAGGAAGAAATTGAGTTTTTGTTGCAAGAATCTTTGATACACACTGAGGCTAAGAACTATAAGACACATCCTGATTTTGCTGATTACCAGAGTAATTATTACTAGGAAAAGTTGGCTGTCCTTTAGTGTACATCACCAGAAATACTTCCTACTCCTTTAATTTAGTTTTTCTCAGCAGATGAAGTTTAGAAAGCAGCAGGTCTCTGTAAGTAATTGATAGAAAAATCTATCCTTGTTTTGCTTCCAAAGGCCAGGATTTCTATATCCACACACTTGCCAGTGTACACCTGGCAAAAGCAAGAAAGTTATAGTGTTACTAGATAAAAAAAAACCAGAGTACAACATTTCTGTCAACTCTCAGTGGAAGAAAACTTGTGTCAGCTCTTGGGGGTTAATGTCAGCTTTTAGGAATTAAGCAGTTCACAATTTTCAGAGTCAAACACTGATATAAGTAATATCATGCATGGTGTGAGGCCCTACAAGTAACCTGCCCCATCCATTCCAAGCAGGCTGAACTAAGAGTTCTCAAGAAGTGCCAAGGAGAAAGGGCTCAGGAGGAGCCAAGGGGCTGAGCACAGAGCAGGAGCTGTGCCCTGGTGCTGGGGGCACGGCTGGGGCAGAGCAGCCACTGGGGATGGGAAGCAAGGAAAAAGGGATGCTGTCCCACCAAAGTGCACACAGCAGTGAGAGCAGCACAGAAGGCAGAGGAATGAACCATGCACCTGTAGTGACTCCAGTGGGCTGTCAGGGCAGGCCCTGTTCCAGGGGGATTCCCAGCTTGCTGCTTTTACCCCTTTGTTCCTTCTCTCCAGTCCTGCCAGGGCCACAGCAAGGCTGTTCTGTCCTATCTGTTCTGCCCATCTCACTCCTCTTGCAGGGGGAAAGCACAGGCAGACCCTGAAGGAGCTGAAGTGAGCTGCTCCATCTCCTGTGCTGCCAGAGGAGCAGCTCCTCTCCACTGAACCCTTTCCAGTGTAGGGAAGGTGTGGGGCTGTTTGCCAGCTGCCACAGCAGCACACACTGGCCAAGGCAGCCTTTTCCTGGGGTATGGGCATCCAGGGATTGGGACTGTGTAAGTCAAAGACCAGGGGGCAGAGACCTTCCCTTGCATTCTTCTAACTTCTGCCTTACAGCTTGGCCTCTGTGTTTCCACCTTTTATTGCAGTGTTGTGCTGAAAACTTGTGAATTAATGGGCCTGGGAACTGAGGAAGGGAAAGAGATATTTCAGTCCAGCCTTGGAGCATGAAGCTAGACACATTAAAGCACTTGGCACAAAAGCAGCCTGATGTCAGTGTTTAAGTCTGGCTCTTGAGATACCAGGAGGAAGAGCTGAAGGTAAATGAGACATTTGCAGGAACAGCTGGGTGAAACCCCCTCAGTGCACAGGTAAGGGTGGCCAACCTGAAGGGGGCAGGGCTTCAGTGCCAGTGAGCAAAATCTGGGATACTGGGACTCTTGGGAGTTTGCTCTTCCAAACCCTTCCTTTTTAAGCTTTTTAAGGCCAAAAAGCTTCATCTCTCTTGCCAAGTACAATATAGAAGAAAAGAAGATAATGACTATAAATAGCACAAAACAGAATTGGCTGGCAAAAGTCATGGAGCACAATATTTATATGTAAGATATGTTCATTTTCTGCCCTGTGATATAATTCTCTCTAGCTAAAGCCATTGTTGGAAAAAGAGCAAACTGGCAAGGTAAGGTGCAAGGCTAAGTAAGTGAAGTATCAGCTTATCTGCACAAGTGAATGCAATTCCTGTCACTCTGCATACTGCAAAGGTTACCCCAATGTTTTGTGCCTGAAGAGGCACCAATTTAATTAATAGAAGGAAATGTCTGTTTCCCATTTAATCACTCCTAACACAGACTTAGTGAATCCTCACCGTTTGGGCTTGTGCAGCTTAGACCCTGACAATGCAAGCAGCAGTGTACTCTGAGTATTAGATGGGACTGTGAAAGACTAAATAGGGAGCAAGGAATTTTTAATGAATGAAAACAACAAAACTGCAGTGAATGGGGAATGAGAAGGTGATGATCCACATCTCTTCCTCTCTTTTTCTGTACAGGACTCCTCCTAACCTCCATAATGGGGAGCTGACTAGAAAGAAGGAACCAGAGCTTGGGGAGGGACAGTGAGAAAGACAGACTGTAAGAGTGTGGCCTGAAGTCCAAAAGCTGCTTAATGAGGAGAGCAGTGGGAAGAGCTGTCAGCTGGGAGTCCACAAAGCATCCCAGCTGCCCCAGGGAAAGTGGCCTAATGAACCTCCACTAATGACACAACTGGGAATGAACTGTAGGTAAGAAACCTTCCAGAGCAGGGGGGGAAGCTGAGCACTGCTGCAGGGCACACACAGGCACAGGACACACAGATCAAAAGCAGCTGAAGAGGACTGAGCTGTGTTTATGGATTTCAACACAGATTTTTATATGCATAATGCTCTTTGTTGTCTTGGAGTAAGTGCCAAACTGAGCTGTGCTGGCAGCCAGCAGCACCTCCTCCAGTGCAGGTCATCATGTACCTGAGATGAGAACAGGCTTTGCTGCTGACAGAGACACAGCTGCCCCTGTGCCATGGCACTGCCACCCTCTGCTCCATGGTACCATCCAAGGTTAACTGGAACACCAGTTCAGGATTCCTTCACTTGCTCACCACAGCATCATCCAGAACTGCTAAAACAGGGACTGTGGCTGCTCTGTTTAATAGGATGGTTCTTGCTTTTGCAGATCTGCAAATGTGTGATGCTACATCCTCTGCTTTTCATCCCTCTCTATCTCTCAATTGGCCTTCAGGCTTCAAGAGAGGCTGGTTTGGGTTATTTTTTAATGAACTGCTACCCTTGTGAGAAGTGATTTTCCTTGAAGGTGATTTAAATCCAAGATCCTTGTGCACAGTTCTAACAGGTAGAGAAGGGAGGTGTGGGGTGAATGTCAGAGCCATCTCAAAACAGTGCTTTTATGTCTGGATTCCACCATCCTTTTGTTTCTGAAAGTGAATTTGTCAGTGTGGAAGTTGGTTCTGACCCATCTGAATGTGGCAATGTGTCATTTCTCACAGGAGAGGAGCCTCCTCCTCAGCTGTTCTGCTGCTGTCTGGCAGCCTGTCCCAGCTCCTGGAGCAGTGGGACATGAGGGCAGGGACTCTGAGGAGCCAGTGCCAGCCAGAGGGCAGGGATGGGTGCCCAAGGAGCAGGAAGGTCATTCCTGGCACACACCAATGCTTGGGTGCAGGAGGGAGCAAACAATGGAGGAACCTGTGAGGATGATTATTTCCTAATGCTCTTTCTGGTAGATTTCTTTTCCTGTACAGGTCTTCAGTAACCAGAGGATGGATTCAATTTTAGGTATTTGGTGACTCACAAGTTTTTTACTTAATACACAATAAAGCCTTTACTATATTTTTTTTTCTTTTTTTCTTTTTTTTTCTTTTTTTTTTTTTTTCCTTAATCATCTTGCTGTCTTCTTTTCTGATTCTCATTCAGGGAAGATCAGGACTGGGCAGAATATAAAATATAATCCTATTCCAGCTACAGTTCTGACTCTTGTATTTTCTAATGGACTTCTAATACTGTCTTCTGGAGAGGAGAAGGTGGGAAAGGGGAGAAGAATCCCTCTGCTTTCTCACACAGAACTTGGGTTTGTCACTTTTTTCAAGGCCAGCTAACAGAGGAATGTGATCAATTTCTAAAGGCCCAACGTGCACTTTCAAAGGTGGAACTTGCTCCAGCTTTTAAGAAAAGCAATTCAATAACCAGCCATTTTATACCACTAGTGCATTTCTCTCCCTCTTGAGTGAGCAATTTATCTGTACCACATTGATACCGTTATTCTACTAAAATTGAAGCAGTGAAAATATAAATAGTTAAATTCATTCAAAAGGCCATCACTGGTTGGTTGGGCTGCAGTTTCACAAAACCACAATTTTAATTACAGGGGGGCAGTTGGGCACAGCCAGTCACAAATGGTGGCCCCTTCCCAAGACAGGGAGACTTTTTTCAATTTTCTAGAAATTTTTCATAACTACTGACACAACCAACTGTGTCTCCACTGTCTTTGAAAGGCTTGGAGTGAGAGCACAGGTCTCTTGACACTGGCTGGTAATTTGACTCTTTTCTATGTAGCACCCATATTATTTTTTTTTTTTAAATGAACACACTCATTGTTGGAGCATTTTCTAAGGCTATTTGAGAGCAGCAACCTTGCAGCATCTCACCTTGACTTCACAGAACACCCCCAAAGCCATTCAGGTCTCTAAGCATGTTCTTCATTTCCATTGACTGAAACTAAGCACCTGCTTAACTGTGTTTATTGAACTAGAAGGGAATGGAGCATTTATCTGAACAAGCAGTTGTCTTTCTCAAGTTTCTGGATGCCCATAGGACAAGTTCTCACCCTCTTTCCTTAGAACAGGGTTAGGATCTACAGTCATCTCTTTGGGATTATTAATGAAGTTAAATTTGGGATTTCATTTTTAGAACTTTAAATTTTTGCACCAGGTGGATTATGCACTGTTAACAGGAGTGACACCAAAAAAAGGTAAAGAAAACAAGGTGAGTATTCTACAGCAGGAGGCAGAAGTAGCATGAACAAAGCTTGGTTCCAACATTTGGCTTTACTATAACCAACACTGGTCACAGAACTGCTTGTGAAAAGAAACAGGTAAGGAAGACAAAATTGATAATGTGCAGCCCCAAGTGAAAATAAGCACTGGCTTCAGAAATTATACATTCAATTAAAATTAATTAAGACGTTCAAACATGGTGCCTAAACTACCACTTGAATAGCCAGCAAAAATATCCTAGAGAAATGAGTTTCAAATCTCACTTCATTTGTGATTACTGTAGTTTTAGTGAGAGATAAATAGGCATAGGAAGGGCTAGAGAGATGCACAAATAGCTATGTACAGATATGGATGTACAGATAGGGATAGGGAGAGGTAGAGATAGAGACAGGGACAAGGAGGTTGGCACAGGTAGAGCCAGGTGCAGCTGCCTGTACCTACAGACAGACATGAACAGGTACAGGGAGAGACTGCCAGATATGGACAGAGGGACAGAGGTGACAGATTTTGACAGGTAGAGATAGATATTGACAGAAAAAAGCAGACATTTTTGACAGGGGGAGGTAGTGACAGGTACACACAGACATGGACCTAGGGAGACAAGTACAGATAGATCCAGGCAGATTCTCTTATATCCTGGCAGATTCTGCAAGATTTTAACTGATTCTGACACATTTTGACAAATTCTCTTAGAATATGAGATGTTCTGACAGAGATACTGGCAATGATGGAGACATCTTCGATAGAGATTTTGTCAGCTATTGACAGGTACGGAGAGGGATATATATATATAGATACAGATTAGATATAGATATAGATGATATAGGAGTAAAAGGACAGAGAGTGACAAGTCCTGACAGGTGGAGTAAGTGTAGATGGATAGAAACATGTATAGACAACTAGTGATAGGTATAGATATAGATGTGTATATATAGAGAGGTGTAGATAGGTATAGATACATATAGACAAGTTTAGACAGGTAGAGCTAAATATTGACCACTCTGGCTAGGTACTGACAGGTCTGGGCAGGTACAGGCAGGCAGACAGAGGGATGGTTTGCTAGAGCCATATAGAGTTACCTATAGAGAGCTGTAGATAGGGATAGACAGATAGAGCCAGGTATATAGAGTGGTATAAGGGGCTAAAAACAGAGGCAGGTATAGATTAATATCAACAGGGACAGGCAGGTGTAGGGAGATAGGGACAGGTATAGCTCCATACAGACAGATATAGAGCAGGATACACAGAGAGAGATGAGAGAGAGAGATGAGTACAGATAGCCAGTGTGGTAGGTATAGACAGACAGAGGAATTACCGCACATGGATCATGGGGAGCATGACCACATGCAGGTGCCACCACTGCCTGTGGAGCACAGGAAGCATTCCAGGGCAGTACTGCACACAGGGAGTGTTCTAGGGCAGTACAGCACACAGGGAGTGTTCCAGGGCAGTACCACACACAGGGAGTGTTCCAGGGCAGTACAGCACACAGGGAGTGTTCCAGGGCAGTACCACACACAGGGAGTGTTCCAGGGCAGTACAGCACACAGGGAGTGTTCCAGGGCAGTACAGCACACAGGGAGTGTTCCAGGGCAGCACAGCACACAGGGAGTGTTCCAGGGCAGTATCACACACAGGGAGTGTCCCAGGGCAGTACCACATCCAGAGCACAGGGAGCGTTCCAGGGCAGTACCACATCCAGAGCACATGCCCACATACTTGCAGCATATTAGATATTGATGCCCACATACTTGCGGCATTACCGCACACGGAGCACAGGAATCACATCCAGGCACACAGAGGAGTTTTTACCCCACGCAGATTGCAGGAAACCATCACCACACAGGGGCATTAGCACATGCAATTGTAGGAATTGTTACAGGCCATTACCACGCATGAATTGCAGGAGGCATCACTTTGCTATTCCTTTTATTTATTTCTGCAGACCTATAGATTGCCCTGCAGCATTTTTTCCTGGCCTGGAACTCCACCCCTTGAGCGTTTTTATGGTGTTCAGACACACACACGAGCATATTCCACGTGGGTAAGCCAATGCACCAGCATTTTCAAGTGGGTTTCAGTTCTTCAAACCAAACTACTTCAGAGTAACAGTGATAACACAATGTTCTGTGAGAATTTAAAAAGGAAGGTGATTGTTACTCCTTTAAAGCCAGAAGTCTTAAACTTCACTGTCGCAGATTCTTGCTGTTAAGCGGGTGTTAGAAAAGAAAACAGAATTTGGAGTGACAGTGGAACATGCTGCAAGCCTGAAAAATATCAAGGCAGAAAGCCCAACTCAAATGTAACATGTAGTTTGCCTAAGAGAGTATTTGGTGCCACTTTTCTACTTACTGCAGACATGATGAGCTCTCCACCGAGATGCTGGATTTCTGCTTTAACCTGGCTGCAGATCTTGAGCTGATGGGAGTATAGCTTGATCTGTTCTAGGTAAGCCAGTAAATCCTGTTTGCACGACTGGTCTGGGCACTGAAAAGAACAATAAATTAAGCATTTCAATAACTGCTGATTCAAAATGATGTCTCCAGAATCATATTAAAACTTCACTGAGGAGCATTCCAGTTGTCACTACTGGAGCCTTGCTTTTTACTGCAGCTGGATCAGGCTGCAAAGTTCATGCCTCTTGGGAAGCTTTTTAATGCTCTAGTTGGAAGCTCAGATTAAGCTTAAAATTCCCCATATGAACTCTGTATTTAACATTGCTGTGCTTGCCTTAGCAGTATTTCTAGACACATCCTTTAGTGTATGGAGTAATTACTTCAATTCCTAAGATGATCTCTAAGAAAATACCTCCATTAACCATGATGAGGGCAATCCAAACAGATTTTGTGGGCAACGTAACCATACAGGCATAGGCATGTTAACATCTATACATTATGTTTTATCTTGAAATATGATCTATGGGGGTTTTTGTGTTCCATCCAGAGTGTATTGAACTCAATCTGCAGATCTTTTCTAGTATTGGGAACAACAAAATTAGAGTGTCTTATGGAAAACTCACTGATTTCCAATATTTTTAACAATATAGATTTCTATTACAGAAATAAAAAGAGGATCTTTCTAACCTAATTTTTTCCCAAAATACATGGAGTACTTGGAGCGCAGTGTTGCTCTGTGGGTACCAGGCCAGCCATGAAAGGCTGGGTATGAATTTGTTATAAGGCTGATTTTCATTGTTCTGGCAGAGTAAAGGGATCTTAAGGGGAATGATGAGCACCTGTTGTGCTCCCACAGCTGGGAAGAGTAAAAGTGATAAATAAGCACAAGATCCATGCAGGTTTGCAGACATGGTTTTGGCCCAGGTGTGGTACTTACATGACAAATACAGCCCCTCCCTTTCGACAGGAAACTGCTCAGCTTTGCATACTGAAAAAGCAAAGATATATCCCCACCAACTGCACACTGTCAACAATCACCTATGGTTTTATTGAATGCTGGTCAATGGATTTAAATCCAAAACCCACCAGGAGCCAATTCTAATCAACTCCAAAAGCACCAATTCTACTTAGCTCCAAAAGTATGCAAAGCTCCTGGCTTTGCTGAAGCAACAGTGTATGTTCAAAGGGCTGGTGTGACAATGCTGCTCTTCATGGCTATGCAATGTTTGGTTAAGCAAATTCATGCTTTAGCCTTAGCAAAACGTAACAGTAAACAACAAAGTGTGTAATTTTGAATTAATTATTATGACTCAACAGCTTCCCTGCCCAAGGAGATCCAGTGCATCTTTCCCCTGCACTGGCCACACCAAGGTCCAGATGGAAGAAGGAAGATTGTCATGAATCCTGGTATTCTTCTTCCATTACAAAACCCAGGGGTCATTAAAAGCAACTCCCAGGAGCACAAAACAAAGGAAATGGTTTTGACACTGACTTGTTAAATTGTAGGAGTCTTTGTTACAGAATGGTTCTATTAAAATTTTACATAGGTAAAATAAGTTACTAGGCAAATGAATGGCAAAATATCAAGGACTATTTCACATGCCAGGTGTGTCAAAAACATGTCTGGTAATGTCAATTGTGGCATGGCTGCAGGAGGCTGGGAGCACGGTGATGTCCTGCAGTGTGTCAATATTCAGTGTTGGCTCTGGCAGCAGCTGGGAGCAGTGTACCCGTGCCTGAGGTCTGGCCACAGCACTGCAGCAGAGCTCAGGCCTGGCCAGGGCTCACACACACACTCATGGGGTACACTGAATGGCCTGCACTGCCCTGAACATGAACCAGCACTGCAGAAAATTAAACCTCACACCTTAAACACGTCCCATCAGCTATCAACAGATGTTAGGAACAAATGTAGTGCAGGGAGGACACTGCATAAGGGATGTTCCACCTACTGCTCAGAGGCAGCTGGCACAAGCAGCACTTGCTCACCAGTGAAACCAAATGCTAGGCTGCAGCAGAAGGACAATCAATAAATTCTGAGTTTCATCATCCCACAGGCAATTGATGGTTACCAGTTTATTGCTGCACATTATTAACTGGAGAGCCCATCAGATTCTGAGAGGTTTTTCCCCACACATCCTGCAGGCAGGGGCTGTTGCTAACAAGGGCTTTCTGTAAGAACAGCATCAGAACTGACCTGCACCCGAAAGATGCAGTGATATTTTACCCAACAGAGTATCCACCAGAACATCCAAACAATTTGAGGAATTAAAATGATGCAGTGATTAAAACCAGACTGAAACCAGCATTCACAATCCAAGTGAAAAATCCACTGGCACAGCAGTTGTACAGTGGGTGTTAATGAAAAATGCACAGGAGCTTATGACTGCAGACCATTCTGGGTTTGGTTTGCTCTCACCTCATCCATTTGCTAACAAAGACCAAAACATTTCTTTACAGAATCCAAATCTGTCTTATGGGGATCAATACTGGGGATAATCACCTACCACCTACTATAAATGTGTGCTGTGCACAGACAGGAGGTAGCTTTGCTGCTCCACCAGTGGGGTTCCCACCACTGAAAGGAATTATTTACAGGGTCCTTCCCTGACCACTGTAATTAGCTCTGACAAACAGCATTCTAAATGACCCCAGCCAGGGCCTGCCTGACTGCAATCCTAATGGGTGCAAAACAACTGCAGCACAGAGGAGGCTCTTAATACAGACCTCACTCTTCAGCACATTTCATTAAACCAGGCTGATGTACTGCCTTCGTTATCTTAGAGCTTCCAGGTCGCATTAAGCAGCAAAAGTCTTCTGACAGAAGGAACAAAGAATAAAAATTTTCTGACAAAAGATAGTCAAAAGGATGTCTCCTGATAATGAATTTATATTCCACCTATGCACTTCTGATTTATGTGCATAGATGGTGCTGCTGATGGTGTAACTGTGACAATTTTCATCGTTTTTACTCTGAGCCATCCTAGTAGTGCTTGTAGACTGAAATACAGCTGAGTTTTGCTGTTGTACCACTGCCATAGGTTTCAATGCAAGATGTAACCAAAAGTATGTGTTCTATTACCATCTCTTAAATCCAGGTGTTGCACTGTTCTTTATCCCTTCCAGGAGCCATCCTCCCTGCAGGGATCTCTGCTGTTCATGGGCCATCGAGGCTCAGCCATGGCTGAGACAATTCCATCATCCATGGGGAGATGCTGCACCCAGGGGAGGAGCCCAGCATTCCCACCTGGATAAACCTGGGATTGGGAACAGCAGCACAGCCTGTGTGCACTGGATTATTGACCTGGATAAACCTGGGATTGAGAACAGCAGCACAGCCTGTGTGCACTGGATTATTGACCTGGATAAACAAACCCTGGGATTGGGAACAGCAGCACAGCCTGTGTGCACTGGATTCCCAGAGGCAGAACAGACTCATCTACACCACAACTGAACCTTCAGAGGAAAACTGCAGCCTCCTACAGGATCATCTCTGCCCCAACAGAACCACATCTGTCACTGCAGGAGGATTTAACTGGACTGCCACCAACACCATGACCAACAGGGTGTCAGGTTGTATTCTGACTCTGTTAGTGTGTTTTCGTACTACTGCATTTTTAGTTTAATATTCCTAGTAAAGAACTGTTATTCCTATTCCAATATCTTGGCTTGAGAGCTCATTAATTTCAAAATTATAATTCAGAGGGAAGAGGTTTATATTTTCCATTTTCAGGGATGCTCCTACCTTCCTCAGCAGACACCTGTCTTTCCAAACCAACACAACCACACTGTATCCCTTTCCTTCAAACACAGCAACAGGGAGCTATAAAAATCATACAAATCCTTTTTTTCCACATAATAGGAATTCTACATAATTTGGTTGATAGTAAAAGGCAACATGTGAAATACTCCACTAGAAAGTCTGAATGCTGCTCAGGAAGGCACTACTGGCATTCATGTTCTACTCTGGGCACCAATTTCCTGATGGGCTCAGCCAGTTTGGCCCAAATTCACAAAACAGTTACCTGGTAGCCCAGAGGAACATAAAGGTTATTTTATTTTAAGTCTCCAGGAGTGCAGGACATAGGAAATCTGGCAAAATACCACGCGAGAAAAGCAATTTGAAAATACCTGTGATATTAAAAAAAAAAATTACTACCAGGAGAAAAGAGCTTTCAAAGTTAAGGGATAGCTTGGCATAGCCAAGAAAGGTTATAGAAGTTAAAATATCTCTAGGCATGCAAGGAATGAGGGGATCATACTAAGAATATCTGTAATAGGAGGAATAAATCAAGATTCTCTTTTTTACTATGTTTGACACCTATCTAGCAACACTTGCAATCGTGGTCACCATAACTGGCAGGGCTGCCTTGGTTCATCTTTTGATTTGTGTTTGGTTTTTTTCTGGTTTTAATGTTTATAGTGTAATGTGTAAGGAGTGTCCTTCAGATGCACAGAACAAATCCCAGGGGTCAGGTGGCTCCTGGTGTCAGCTGTGTGCAAGCTCTGAGCCAGGACAAAGGCAGAGTTGGAGTCAATTCAGTAAAAGAGTTACAATAACCTGAATGATGTCACATTTCCCAGCAGCTCTGAGGGGACACACCAATTATCACCACTAATGGTTCATGAATACCTTTTCCTCACACTGATTTGTTCATGTTTCTAGTCTTGAGTTTCTGTAGTAATGCAGCTGAAATCTTTCTTTCCTAAGAGGAATATTTCAGTGAGAGTGGATTTCCTGTCCTAAAACCAGCAAGAATTTATGACCCTTACTCATCTTTGGCTTTGCTATCTCATAATTTTTTGCTATGTATCAGTGACAGGTTTGAATTTTAAACTCTAATAGATAAAATCTTGAAAGGAACTGTTGTCCAGTGCTGGAAGAATGTGTGTCAAGATCAGGAATGGGAAATCCAGACATTTTATCTATTTTTTCCACAAATCTGATCACAATTGTATAGATGAAAAATAGGAATTCTTTGTTGTCTGGAATTCAGGGAGACACTTGACAACCACTAACAGACTGGTGTTGCTTCCTAGACAGTAGAAAAGCAAACATATGAATAGAATATGAAAATAAAGAGTAAAGGGAAGAGAGAGAGCACATGAGGATGTAAAAACAGTGACTGTCCTGTGCTGCCCTGGACAGCCACAAAGGAAGAAAGGCTTCAGGGGTGACACTTGCACACTGCCATTTCCTGCACTCCTCTGCTGGTGTTGTGGGGCCCTAAAGTGACCCAGCCAGCCTGGTGAGGAGGCTGCAGGTGTGCTCAGGTGCTGCTGCAGGTGTGCTCAGGTGCTGCTGCAGCTCCCTCAGGCAGGCTGCTCAGCTACCCTGCTCCTGCTGCCTGTTCTGGGGGCAGGGAGAGACACCTGATCGAAAAATCAAAGAGCAATAAAGCACACCTTCCAACTCTAACACTTTGCATTTCATGGTGATAAATAACTCTTATCAGTTACTTAAAATAATTATAAACATAAATAAAAATTCAATGTAAAACCAAAGATCACCTTCAAACTGCAGATTTGCAGAGGCCCAAACAGCCAGTGTTAGGGGTAGGGGGCAGAGATGGAAGGTACAGCAAAAGCATGGATTCTGTAATTCTGCAGAGGGTGGAGAGCAAACCAGTCTGGAGCCAGACGAGTCTGTCCTCACCAAGCTGAGCCCAAGCACCTGCCCAGAGCAGCAGAGCTCTGTGCCACTGCCACCATGCTGTGCTCCCACAGGTCACCATTGCTGCCAGGTGAGCCAGGAGAGGAGGGGGCTGTGCCTGCACAGCTGCCCTGGCTTTGCCTGGCACACAGCTCATGCTCTCCACAGCAGCTGGCCCCGTGCTGGGCTGGATTCAGTACGGGAAGAAGCCAGACAACAAGGACCTTTCAGTGTCCCACCTCTGCCAGTGGGAGGTGCACAAGCAGCTGGGGACACGGCCAGGACAGGTGGGGACACACCCAGGCTGGCCAAAGGCTATTCCATACCGGTTCCATGGAGTGCCATGCCCAGTATGGGGGACTCACCTGGAAGGGGCCAACTGCTGTTCAGGCCCAGGCTGGGCATCAGTGAGCACATGCTGGGGAATTGTGCTGGGCATCACTTCTTTCTCTCTGGTCTCAGTCCTCTCTCCTCCTCTCTTTCAGCATCAATATTACTACTACTATTATATTTTAAATTATTAAACTTTTTTATAAAACCCATGAGGTGTCCTTTTTTTTTTCCCAGTTCCAGGAGTAGGTGACCGAGCAGCTGCATTGTACTCAGTTGCCAGGACAACAGCTTTTTATACAACTATACATATATATTAACATATACCTTAATATGTTAATAATAATCATAATAATATAGATATATGTATAAGAAGCCATGAATATATATATTTTAAATGTGTGTGTCTATATACATGTTCCCATATCAGTATGGACAGTATAAACTGTCTAGAACGTTGCATTCATAGCNAGACACATGTGGTGTGTGTACCCAGACACGTGTGCTGTGTGTACCCAGACACGTGTGGTGTGTGTACCCAGACACGTGTGGTGTGTGTACCCAGTCATGTGTGATGTGTGTACCCAGTCACATGTGATGTGTGTACCCAGTCACATGTGCTGTGTGTACCCAGTCACGTGTGATGTGTGTACACATCCACGTCAGGCTTTACATGGGCACTGATACAACTGGAGAGGCGAATGCACAGGGAGGTTCAGACAGGATCTGTGCACCCAGTGCCTCAGAGGTGCTCCACAGGTGTCCCAGGCCCTCGTGCAGGAGCCCAGGGTGTGTCAGGTGTGTGGGTGCTGCAGTGCCCCGTGCTATCTCACCTGGTCAGCGATGAGCCGCGCCAGCACGTCCATGCGCGAGCCCGACTCCGAGATCATCTTGGCGGCGTTGATGACATCGGACGTGTGCTTCAGTGGGCCTCTCCCCCTGGAGAGGAAACACAGGCACCCAGAACAAATCAGCCTTGCAGACTAGCTGCACGACAGCTCCAGGAAACAAAGCAACTAATCCACACACAAGTGACAGTAATTAAATCTGCCTCCCCACAACTGTCTTCATGCCCCACAAATTTGCATTGTTTGGCATCAAGGGGATGCAGAAGTACCAGAAGGATAATCATGGTTGCTTCATATTGAAAGTACAGCCCATGCCAAATCCTGATTTTTAAGAAATTTCTTGGGCAGTTTGCTATTCCCAGGGTTGTATGAAGTTCCTTTCCCTTCCATGAGTTTTCTAGTAGTATGTTCCAAGGAAATTAAACTCAGTGTAATCTGAGAGTCATCATGGGTATCTGGTCAGAAAAGTAGTGGGGTTGGTTTGGTTGGGATTTTTTAAATTTAATTGGTGCACCCAAGACAAAAAGATGTATGAACAGGGCTGCAAATCAGCTTACACATGCAACTCAGAACACAGATGTGCCATATCAGAAAAATACTCCCCAAACAATTACAGAATTTCTGCAGAATTTCAGCCAAATTCTTGTGAACAGTCTGCCAAAAACTTACACACCTTTTCTGTATGCCCCCCCTCCCAAGCCCAAAAAGCTGCTTTATTTACAGGAGAATGTTTCTAAGAACTAAGAAGTAAAATGTGAATACTTAAGGCAGGAAGTACGACCACCCTTCTCTTCACATTTGCTTGAGTGTCAGCCTCTTTAATGCTGAAACACTTCACCTAAACTAAAATCAACACTTAATTGTACATCATGCATGTATAAAAGTGAGCAATGCTGCTGAACTCCTTCCAACATCTTTGACAGGAATACTTCTAGTTTACTATGCATTTAATTTCTGAAGGCCTCAGATCAATTTACAAGTTCTGCACTGGACAAAGGAAATAGATAACATGGAAAAATTAATGTAACTCTTTGTTCAATTGAGAAGACTATTTTCCTCAAAGTCAGTATGGTTTCACATGGAAGAGCATTCCAGTAAAAAACTCATTTAACCTAGAAATATTATAGTATGGACCTGCAGAAACACTTCAGTCAGGAAACGACAGTGGTGACAACACAACATGGCAGATAATGTTTAATCTCTTCTTGATTAATCACATTGCTCAGCAAAGACCTCTCAGTCCTTGGAGGAAAACACACTTTACTTATTACAGTTCCTCATTCTCAACTTTGGAATCCCACATTTGGAACAACCTAGAATCCAGTATTTTACACATCATTGTTCTACAGAAAGGCACATGCTTGTTATGGCAAACCTATCTGGCAGATTGCTCAGTTTATGAAAGATGAATGAAAGAATTATAGCAATGTGGGCAATGAATTTGCAAATGCAATCCCCTGTATGTAGGATACAGTACTTGAACCTTCACCCACATCCTTTACCTGCCTTTCCTGGTCTTTTCCCTTTGAATCCTTAGTTGTACAATCCAATTCTTCCACGTGCTGACCCTTCCCTCCATTCCAGGCCACTGGCTCATTGTGTTTACACTGCTGCAGATCCAAAGGCCAGAGGTTTGTCAGGTATCCACAGCACATCCTTTAGCTGCTCCACACTCTGCCAGCAGCCCAGCACCCTCCTGGCCAGGTCCAACCCAGCATTAAAACAGCCACCAAAGGAGAGATGGCACCAACAGTTCGAGCCATTTCTGCTCAGGGAATTCTTGTATCTGCAGCAGCTTTGCTGACATTTGAAGCTGGCTGAGTATTTCTTCAATTAAACCAGCCATTTTCTTGTACCCTCAGAGATCTAATGAGAATGAAACAATTCCACCCAAAAAGATAACTTCAGACAAATGCAAATGAAGTATTACTCTTCACCACAAACACAGCCACCTTCAGAGCCACTAGAGGAACACACAGCAATGACTGTTCTGGAAACTTCTGCCTCACGTGGCACCTGCTGCATCAGTGGTTCAAGTTCTCCACTACAGCCCCTAAGAAATGGGGGGGTGTGATGCCTCTGAGCTGTCAGCCACAGCTCAGTCTTGAAATAAATATTAAATATTTAGGAATGCCTTAGCCTTGTGTTAAAAAGTGCTGAAACCCCAGCACATTAAGGTACAGGCACAAAGAAAGCTCCTTTGCTACACAACCAAGAACTATCTGTGCTCCTTTTTTTAGCTCCATGTAAAATCCAGAGCCTCTGACATGAAGCAGACCTTAGCTGCCTTAGGGTATGGCATAATAAGCTGTTAGTCCCGAGGTACAATATTGGGAAATTCTCAGTACTCTGAAAAGAATACTTGGGAAAGTACACCAGGATCTGCTGAATCACTGGCCAAATGGAAGAAACAGAGAGAAAAAACAAGCAAACAAAAAAAAGCCCAAACCAGGATGCTAGTTCAACTGCTAACACTAAATTTGGACATAAGTAATGTACTGCTCAGAAAGAGAGAGTCCCTAGAGCATTTGTGCACAGAGCCAGAGGGGCTGTCAGCAGTCAGAGTGAACAGGAGTCCCTGGGGCAGAGCTGTGTGAGAAGAGCAGCCAGCACACCAAGGTACACACACACAGGTAATAACTGCACACAGCTGTCCTGCAGATCCTTACCCTGTTTGGCTGCAGGTCTGTCAGTGTTTCCATGGAGGAAGCTTGGACACAACAGGAAGCTGTGCAGAAAGGATGATTCCATGCCATAAGCATCAGGAGACACAGAAAGGTTTACACCCACAACAATCAGGGAGTTTGGAGTGGGGCAAAGGAGGACTGGTGAGCCAACAGGCTGTGGGACACAGGGAGAGCCTTGCAGGGGCTGCAGGGCTGTGGTGGGTGGGGACGAGGTTTGTAGCTCTCCTTCTGGAGGAGCAGAGCAGGGCAGCCACGGGGCTGTGGCACCACTGCCAGGGGAGGAGGCATCATCCATGGGTGGCATCATCCATCCTCTGCTGAGGGCTCTGCAGCCCTGTGATTTTATTGTCTGAAATTCAACAAAGGAGTTCCATAGCTTTTGGTGAATAACTGCCAGGTTCAATGCACGTTGCCTTCTAATGGCACCACTGCAGCTGTGCACTTTGTGAATTCCCACTTCTCCTGATTTAGCACAAAATCAGTAGATCCAGAATGCCACTAACTCAGATTAACTCCCTGAATCCAGATGTTAGAGACACATAAAGTCTATTAAATCATCTAGGTTGTTGTCCCCAGCCACTGCACAGCTTCCTACCAGTTTTATGTGCACTTGCATTTTTTCAGGCAAGTCTGAAGTATGAAAAAACACTGTGCTTGAAAGGCAATGTTTCCCTGAGCTATCCATCTCACTCTCTGGAATGCTTTTCCACATATTTAGGTCTTTCTCTGTATCATTGTGACAGCATCCCTTACCTCCTACAATTCAACTCCCTGATCCTCCACACCACATACTGAAGCATCCCAAATTATGGTGGTTAGTGCAGACCTGCATGCAATATCTCATGCACTTACAGCTGTTCAAGAAACAAATATATAAAAACCTTTCTACCAAGTACCACCTGCTGGTCAACAACATCACAAAATTTCTCTGTTGTGGAGCTTTCCACCTCTTTCCCTGAAGAAATTCTAATTTCTCTGCTATGGAAACCATGTAGTATTTAATTTTTTTTTTCAACTCAGCTTTTATCTTACTGTTTTTTCCCTGCTCCCAGTCTCTGATGTTTAAAGCCAAACTTCACCTCACACAGTTACTGAAGTTCATCCCCAGTGATTTCACTGAGTTCATAACCTACAACACCAGACTCTGGATTCGTTGCATGGAAGAGCTAATACATCTATTTTCCTCACACCTCACTATTTCCAAGCATAAAGCCTTACAGGCTGAGCAAGCTGGTAACACATTCAAGGTGATGAAAAACAAAGACAAGACACGAAGTATTATATTTACAAGCAATTATATCTCCCCAAGGTAGTGATGGACTGTTACTACAGCTCAAATCAACTGCTCTATCCAACAACAAAACTGGGAATAAGCCATAAATAATATATACAGAGACATCCAGCTAAGTCTAACAAGAGAGAAAATGGATTATGTACAGAAGAATGTATGTAAGAAAGCAGTCTGGAGTATCTCCACAGAGATATAGGAGAAAAAAATCCCAAAACTTCACCTTGATGTTTCTTGGAAGGTGCAATCACAGGAGGAAAGGAGCTGGACTGTGTTAATTAGTACAACACCAAGGGGTTTTGGTAATTGTGAGAGAGAGCCTGAAGCCTCTCAAATCTTGAAATTCTTGCTCCAGGAAAACCAAGAGCAACTCCACCCCTGTCTGCCTAAACTTAACCACAGCGATCAGCAGACATTGGTATGGGGCATCATTTTCTGTATCCCTTCACACTGGAATTTCACTCTGAAAAGCAGTGATACTCTTAATTCTTACAGTAATGGAAACTTACACTTCAATTCCAAAACATCTTTGCCATCACCTTTTCCAGGAAGAGAAATTTTTCTGTCTGCAAGCAAAGCTGGTGGTTTCCCCTGCACATTGTGCTGCCCTCAGCAAATATTTCATACCTGCCCTGCAGCAGGAGCAGCCAGAGGAATTCCCTCCTCACACCCCAACACATTTCACTGCACTCCACATTGTGAGCTGAAAGCTTCACCCTCAGCTCCCACCCACAGCCCCCGTGGTCACAGCCAGGCCAGCTCCACCTGAGCAGCCCCAGTCTGCACCAGTTAGGGCTGGAGGAGGCTGAGTGCTGCTGGCAAGGGCGCCTTGCAGTGGGAGTGGACTGGGACATTTCCTGAGGTGAGGAGGGTCAGAGCTCCCATCAAGTGACCAAAGTGTTACTCCAGGTATATGTTTGTCATGAGCAAAATTCATTACTTACACTGCTGTGTGGTTTTTCTGGGGTGCAGCATTTGTTTTTTGGAGTTTGGAAAGTATCAGGCAGACAGGTTTGGGGTCAGCATGCAAAAATCTCTTTATTCTAATTTTTTGACTCCATTTATATCCACTGTACATAGGTGGCCAATTATTGGCCAAGGCAGGTCATCCCATCACTCAGATTGGTGACCATTCCAATCACTCAAATGCTTTTCTCAGAGCAAAAGAATGTAAACATTTCTTATTTACATGAAGAAGGCTTGGGAACTCAGCTCAGAGTTCCAAAACATCAGAAGGCTTTTGCTTTAATATCAAATGCAAGTCTAAGACATGCAAAAGCAGAGCCACACTGCTGTGCAATGAGGTACACCATAACAAGGTACAGCCATTACCCTACCACAGAAAGACACTCCTACAAATAATAATTACCTTTTATAGACACTGTTGTGGTTAGTTAACATTCCAAGGTACCATTTGTACCTCCTGCAGTTCTTCCCCAAGCACAGCAGTGTTTCTCCTTTCTTCTGCCTCCCTCTGCTGCTCTGCAAAGCGCTTTAGTGCTGGCATGGTGGGAAATCTGGATTCCAGTCACACATTCTGATCTCTATTCCATGAGCCGTTTCTGAAGTTTGCTTTTTGTTTTATTAACCCAGTGATTGTGTGCAGTCCTGGGAGCGGGGATAAGGCAGCAGGATTCACACCTTGCTCATTACAAATGCTCTGAACTTGCTGAGTGAATCATTTTTGCCTGCAGATCACTTTGCTTGCCCCTCCCAGCTGAACATGCACAGCTGTAGATGAAATCTGTGAATGGTTTGGTGTTCAAGGAGGAACCAGTATGCTTTTTAGAATCATGGCTGCAAACAAAAATCCCTTTTATTACATCTGTCTGCACATCTCTGTCAGTTACACCTACACAAACAGGAGGCAGCAGAGCTCCTCAGAAAATCCACATGGGGAAAAGGTAATTGGGCACTGTACAAGTGGATCCCAGAGCTGACCTCTGCCAGTTCATTACAGCTGTAGACACAAGAGCAAGAAAGATTTTCCTATCATGCATTTTTTGTTCCTGTCTGGGTGTACATGTTTGGAAATCACAAGAGAATAACTCTTAACACTGGCAAAATTAAGTAAATTAATTAAGGCCAAACCCCCACTCGACATTTACAGTGCAATGGCTGAAGCAGGTTTATTCCTTAACAAAATTAATGTAATACAAATGAAAGTGCAGCCAGATGAGAAAAGGGCAGAGTGAAAAAACCATTAAAAGGCATGAAGAAAACAACCATAAACTCATTATAATAAACAGTATTTTGTAGGTAGAAATACCTTTTGTGAGTAAAGGAATTTAAGACTTACAAAAATATCTGGATTCTGTGGACCCAAGAATGGGACAGTGGAGTTCCAGGCAATGTGAACACAGCACATTGTCTGTCTGTAATTCTGAAAGTTAAAAAGGGTTTCACACAGGAGTTTCTCTTCCTTGCTGCCCTCCTGCACTGGTAATGTGTGGGGTCTGCTTTGCCCTCCAGGAGGAATGAGGCACAGGAAGTCCAAAAACACCAGCTTTGTACAGCAAGAGTGGGCTGATAGACACAAACCCAACCTGCATGTTTTGTACAGGAGGATTTGTAAAGGCTGCTCAGGGTTGGTGCCTTCTGGACTGTGCAAAGCCAGCCCTGACCCTGGTGCCCTTCCAAACCTCCTGGCAGCAATGCCAGCAAAGCAGCTGCCCCAATTGTCTGTCAGTTCCAAATGGTGTCTGCTGAGGGCAAATAAATCCTATCAATTTGTAATCAAACAAACAAGAAGCAGGCAGAATATAACAGAGATGAGTAACAGCCCACATGATTTTTCAACCATAAATATTGTCTAACTAATGGAAAATAAGCTTTTATGGCTTCTGGAAAGATTAGAAGCTGTAAATACCACGTATCTTCAGGCAGGGTCTGAAACCTTCTCCTGTTGTGTTTTCATGATTTGCCTAAACAATACATAGAAAAGAGATGAAGTCATTGCCTGCTAAGGAGATGCCAAACTTGGAAGAGCACACTCCAGGAGGGACTGGTTATCAAAGGGCTGCTGCCACAGCAGAGGGCACAGGAGAAGCAACCTGGTTCCTCTGGATCTGCCTTGGTGTTGCAGCTGCTCAGTTCTTTATTCATGGCTTGAAAGAAGGGAATAAAGAGAATGCTTAATGAACTTACATTCGATACTGATGTGGAAGAAGAAGGAAACAGGTAATTCTTAATTCCAAATCTGGCCTCCTAGCCTGAGATAAGCAAGAAGAAAAAGCTCTGTGCCCTGAGGTAGGAATATCAAACACAGAGATCACAGGGAGAGTCAGTCCCTACACAACAGGACAGTGAGAGGCACTGAGTTTCAGTGGATCACAAATCCATCAGGAATCAGCACTAGCATGCTGCAGAAGTGGTAATGGGAAAGTGACAAACACAGGGCAGAAACAAACACTTCTGGTCTTTTATAGTAATGAGGGCTCTGTAGATTTCCAGGAGAATTCCTGAAAAGATGTAAGACTTCATTTAGGAAAGAGAAGACTGAGTGCCAACAGAATGGATTAGGTTTGGTTTGCTTCTAGGCTTCAGCTTCTTGCAGTGCAATGGCACTGAGGCTGCTCTGTCCAGCAGCAGGGGCTGGTGCTGTGCACAGGGAAGGTGTGGCACTCACACTGAACAAGGTCCAGCACCAGTGACATCCCCCCCACTGCCAGGGGCTGTCCCACAGCCATCTGTCCTGTCCCAGTGCCACCCTGCTCCTGGGACCTGCACTGCCATACTCTCCCCATCTCCAAGGCAGAAGGATAATGCAAATCTGGCTAAAGAATAAGGGAAATGAAGGACAGTGCAAAAATCCATGGGGTAAGTTAAAGGCTTTACATCCTTGTGGCAGTGAAATGGGAATTGAAAATTACTGTTATTTACAGCAATTTTTTTGGATCAATACAACTTTCTATCAGTCCTAAGACTCTTTCTTTTTCTGCCCTGCTATCTAGATACTCATTGTTGATCTCACATTGGTAGTTTTCTTACTGGGTCATCCTTCTCTCCCCAAGTGCCCTGTGCTTTCACCAGCTCTATGAAATAAAGCCAAGCTATTATTGAGAAGGCTTTGCTTGCTCTATGAGGGATGGAGTAATCATTTTGTTGCTCTTACTTGCTGTATTGTGCAACCCAAGATCAAAATACAGTTACCAAAGACTTTCTCAGCACTTCATACAATACAGCAGCAGATTTTTCAAAGACCTTCAGTGAGTATCAATTTCAATTCAGATGGCCATGTCCAAAATTCCATGAACCTCACTAAAACCAGGATCACTTGTGGTGTCTGAGGAAAACCTGAGTGCTGTGCAATTTCACAGAGCACCTGGCAGACCCTGTGGTACCTTTGTAGCCCATCTCCAGTGCCACACCACACAGCAGGCAGGGGTTTGTGGGCCACTGAGCAGCAGGGCCCTGCCTCCCCATCCACTCCAGCTGCTTCCAAGGACTTGGTCCCTGGCTCTCCATCTGCTACAGCCCTCAGGTCCATCCCCAACTGTTCTGTTCCTGACCCCTCCATGCTTCTCCCAGAGCTGCCATCTCTCACCTGTAACAGGCAGCAGGACTGCACCATGACAAACACGATGCCCTTCATCTGTAGCACTGCTTGGACAATGTATTGGAGGATACATAAACACAGAAGGGACCTTTTCCTAATGATCCCTGAGTTTTCTTCCTCTCTGCTTGGATAAATGAAGTCACAATCAAGCTATCTGAATATGACAAGGACTAACAGGCATATTTCCAAGCTCCCATACTCTGTTCTGTCAGATGAATAAACTTTGTTAGAGCAATCCAGGCACTGAGAACTTGGCTGCACCACAAAACAACTGTCACTAGAAGTATTTCTGGTCCCCAGTTTTAAAAAGCATAAAACCAGAATGGAATTCCTGCTTCAGAATGTAGTCCCATACAGCAGAGCACTGCTTTACCATCCTGATCATATCACTTGTGGAACTGAGAAATCCTGATATAATTCTGTGGGAATACAGCCAGGAAGCAGGACTCAAAGTCCTGCTGAACTCAGGACAGAAGGAGATGTGCTAGAGGGCCACCAGGCCTGGCAAGTAGAGACAGGAGCCTTGAGGAGGAAGAGATCAGGCTGTGCTGGGTGTGCAAGGCAGTACAGGCCTGTGCAAGTCTGTGCCAGCCCAGAGTAAAGCAATGTTAGTAAGAAACATTGACATGGTTGTTGTGGTTGGTAAAGTTTAAGCAAGCAGTTCTTTTTAGCTCATGCTTGAAAGGTCTATAAACCAGCAGAGTGTTCAATAAAATTGGCTTCATGATGCCAACCATGGAGACCTCGTCCCTTCAGTGACAATTCAGATGGAAAAATGCTGATATTGACTACAACCACTGGAGTAGTTGCTGCTAATGATGTTACCTATCAGGGATGCCTCACAATTTGGAATTGCCTCTTAAAATAATATGGAAGAGAACACAAAGCAGCATCAGGTGGGAGCAGAGGAAGGTATGTCAGGAGAGAAGCTGTACCTGCAGGCTGGGAGGCAGAAAAGCAGCTGAAATTCTGACTGTAAGTTTTTAGATCACAATTCTGACAAAACTCATCACAGCAACAACAGAACGTGGAAAGCAAAGCATCAAAGGGGTTTGTTTGTCCAGGTCTCTCTCTGATGCACTGAGTATTTATGTGTGCAGCAAGCAAACCCAGCAGTGTCTGGATGTTTACATACACTATTTATAGAGATGAAAATCAAACTCGGGGATCTTCCCACACTTACACTTGTCCACACACACAGACCATCTGTCCCTTCACTTCTAGATCCCAAAGTCCAAATCCTCTCTAAGACATTTGCAGTTCTCGTGCAACTCTGATGAAATGAGTTAATGAAAATGTGTAATTTCTGTCCAGTTCAGACCAGCTGCAGAATGTACATATATTAAAGAAACAGAACACCATATCATTAAATACTTTTACCTATACATAAAAAAATAACATTATTAAATTCTCATTCTGATCTAAAGATGAAAACACTTTACAAAGCTCATTGTTGTTGCTAAACTATTAATCAGTGGATTTTATACTGAACTAAAAAAAAAAAAATCAGGAATATCAAAAGCCTGGAGTGATGAAAAAAGTGGGAAGAGAAGAAGCTGCTGTCCTGCAGCAGGTCTCAGCTGGGTATAAACTGGACTTTGATGATGCATCTTACCAAAGACTGCAAGAGAATTCCAAACATCAAGGGTGTCCATCTGTGTGCACAAGTCAAAGTATGGCATGTCTTGTCATGATTTTCATCTGTGTAGGTGCATATAAACAGAGAAATACTTCTATGTTTGGTACTAGTTTGTTAAAGAAATGAAATGATAATAAAAGCAGTGGTTTGTACAAGATAGTGCACCTGAATATATCTGATTATGCCTTTTGTAGGCAAATGGCATCCATGAAACTCAAGTTTAGTCCCAGAGGAAATTATTTACAGCTCTAGAAGCTGGGGTTTCCCCAATTTGCAATTTCCCAGCCACTTTCTCCTGTGCCACCAGAAATCTTTCCCCAGATTCCCTGTGATCTGTTTCTCCCAGCCATACACAAACACCAATAGTGCAAAGTGAGGGAACACCTCAACATCTCAACCAAGCATCAGCTCTGTGTGCCTCTCACCTCTTTTTACTCTCATTATTTCTCAGATGCTTCTCTGTCTCCTTCTGCTTCCAGATCCAGTTTTTTCAAAGGACACTTTCATTTTCAGTTGCTAAGGTCAGCAGACCTTACCAGTCATGGACTTTAATTTGGCATCCTGTCATTTTAATCACTGTGTTACATATCCACAGTTACTGTTTCAGTGACTGCAGGAAGTCTCTGTTATTTGTCTCATCAATCTGCCTTCTCTTTTATTTCTGTCACGAACAGAAATTCTCTGGAGATTTTCACCTCTTTAATACAGGAAACCATCCAAGAGTCGCAGAGACTGTGTTTCAGGAATTTCTGAGCTCTGTGAGCAGCAGCCTGGGTTCTGAACAAGCACCATTAAACCTGTTGGCAGTATCAGGCTTTGAATGCAGGGCTCCCCTGCACTCTGGGCTGGGCTGGGCAGTGAGGGGACAGTGCCAAGGACATGGCAGGGCTGGTCCTTGCCCAGCAGGACTGCCCGTGGTACCCCTGGGCATTGCCAGCCTGGCTGCAGGGGCACTCCGGGCCGTCTGCTGGGACAGCTGGCACGGCAGCACCGAGGTGTTGCCCTGTGTGCAGGATGTCTGCACCTCCCAAAGCACAGGTGAGCTGCAGCCCGGCCAGCTCTGAGGGATCCCTCTGCAGGAATCCCTCTGCAAAGTCTCTCTGCAGGAATCCCTCTGCAGGAATCCCTCTGCAGGCACAGCAGCACCAAGGTGTTTCCCTGTGTGCAGGATGTCTCCTGCAGCCTCTCAAAGCACAGGTGAGCTGCAGCCCAGCCACCACTGAGGGATCCCTCTGCACAGAGCTCTGGCTGTTTCCCACTCCTGTGGGCCATGTGCCGAATTTACAGCAAGAGTTATAATGTGCTCTAGAAAAAGCAAGTCCTAACGGTCTGGAATGAGAAAAAAATGCCACAGGAGGGGTCCCAATGAAACAAAATAGGGTTGTTTAGCAGTACAGGGCAAAAATAGACCAATGCCTCTTAAGTCAGTCAATACTGTCTTCTAAAATCCTCTGGCTGTGCTGTAATCTTTAAACAATGAAACATTCTCCTTGCTTTTAAGAGTGGTTTTTTTTTTTCAGTTCTCCAAGACCAAGCAAATAGATTGTCCTGAAAATCACTATTATGTATTTTCTTTTAAAGAATCCAGCCACATCTATATCCAGATTACTTCCTTATTGTTTGCAAGCATGCCCTGCAGCAAGGCCTGTTCAGCCACTTAAACTCAGTGAATCCCAAAAGGTAGAGTTTATGGCTTTATGACTGCTGCACTATCATTTTTTAAGGTATTTATTCCTCACTTAATTATGTCATTAAAAAAAATTACATTCATGGCAGACATTATCTTTTGAAAATTTCCATCAGAGCACAGACACTCATGAACTGAGCAGAAAAAGTGAGTTACAGGAGGCTGGCCCAGGGAAATCACCTCTCTAAAGGAGTCTCTGGCCTCTCCAGTGCCAGTGCCCCCCAGCAGCATCCTCAGGTGGATTGTGTGACCTCCCAGGACGTGCCTGTGTCCCTCAGCTGGCCCATGGCCCCACACAGCCTGTGCTAAGCCCTGCACTGCTGCTCAGGAGCCAAACTCACAGATCCTCAGCCAGCAGCTCTGTCCCTATGCCTATGGTCACTGCTCCAGGGCCATCCTTTGCCTCATGGATGCAAACACCAGCAGGGACAGCACCTGCAATGGAATGAATGGAGCAGCACGTTCTGTGAAACATCAAACTCACTGAGAACCAAGAGGGATGGAGCACTTGGGAGCATCTGACCTCACTTGTTTAATGCCATGTACCAATGAGCAGAGAGCACTTTCCCCCAGCATCAAGCAGGCAAGAATGTTTCTGGATGTAGAAAATCAACTAATACAAAATACATCCATGCAATTTAAAAACACAAGCTACTTGAAGACCATTAGGTATCTTGGCAGATGCATAAATATCTGAATTCAGAAAGTCCAAGCTAGAGGTGGAAGGTGCCAACTGCTCTCTGGATAAGGAGTTGTAAAGAATCCTAATTACATCATTACAAACCCAGATGAAAGTACAATGGTGCACTTTACTTACCCACAGAAAAAAATGCATGGTAGCAAAAGAAAACATCAACACTGTGAAGAGCTGACTTGTAAAGGATTTTTAGATTTTTCAACAGCTAACAAAGAAAACAGTGAACTGACTACCAAAAATAAACATTGAAAAACCCAAACTGGGAGTTCAGAGAGCTCTTTTTCATGCTAGAGAGACAAAAACACTGTCAGGAACAAGAGTCACAGCAGGAGAGCTCTGGCTCAGTAATGCAGGGTCACAGTGCCAGCTGTTGGATACACCCAAAAAGCTGTAACTGGGCATTTATCTGTGCTCTATGACCAACATGGTTTTTTTGTAGTTTACACATTTGATCTGGTTTTTTCCCTAATCCAACTGACCACAATCCCACTGATCATCTGACAGGAGAAACTGCAAGTGGAAGTAGGTGAATTATTTTCAGTTTGCTCTCAGATGTCTGAATTCACATCATTAACCACCACATCTGTTTTGCAGCAAGAGAATAACACACCTTGTGGAGAACCTCTGTACCTGGAGACCACCCCACAGGTAAAGATCCTGTACCTGATTTCAGTGCCAGCCATGCAAACGGGAGACTCTGGGAAACCTGACCCAGGCACAGTGCTGGGGGTGTGAACACAGCTGCTGAGAGGGCTTTTAACACACCTAAGCTAAAAGCTTTATCAACAATGCAATTTTAAGCTAAAAGCTTTATCAACAATGCAGTTTTAACTCTGAACCCTTGTTATAGCAAATTTTCTCATTCTCCTTGACTATCTCTTCAACCACAGTAATTTAAAAAAAAATCTCATCCAGATCTCAAAACCCACAAATCTGTCCAAAAGGTTGTGCTGTTTGGATTACTTGGGGTTATTGAGGGGGTTATTTTTGAGGCTCAACACTGCACACTGGTGATGTTTTCAGGCATTTCATCTCTAATCATGAAAGCCCCAAACCATTTTACCTTCCAATCAAGGTTATTGAACTGCCTGGCTGTAGTCACTGGGGACACCTCTGCAAGACCTGACAACAAAAACCATCCACCCAAGCAAAGCAGGGGTCTGACAGGCTTCTCTACCCACAGGTCTTCAGAAGCACCCATTTTAGGGAAAAAGAAACTGGTATTCCTAGATGGAGCAGCAAACTGGGAGAACTGGCCAAACTGCTGAACAGCAGCACCAGGGGCTAAAGGGAGGCCAAGGTCTGCCCACACTGTCTCAGGCACCTGAAGCTCTGCCAGGGAGCCTCTGCAAGCCCCTTCCTCACTCCCCTGTGACATCCTTCAGATTCTCAGAGCTGGCTCCTGGCACACTCCCTTCCCTCTTTCAGGGCAGCCCCTCCTGTTTGCAATACTCTGGCCTGCAGGGTTTGTCACAGCCCTGGAATGATCCCAGGCTGCTCCTCCCCAAGCCTTTAACCCCTGGCACAGCCCGTGCTCCTGGCCAGCACTGCCAGCTCCTTGTGCTGTGAACAACCCTGATTCCCAAACTGGTGCCCACAAGCTGTTCAGGAACAGCTTCTCAACGCTCCTTGAAAGAACAAGACCTCCCAGTGGCATAATTATAATTTAACTACCCAGAATGTCACAACAGAGGAATCAGTCTTTGGAAAACCCCCTGGCAAAATACAAGTTAATACCAAACTCTGATGTAAAAACTCACCTGGGCTGCCAGTGAACCGCTAACATTTTTGCTCAAAAAGATGTATTTGGCTAAAGGGATATTACATTATGGCAAAGCTGTTCTTCAGAGTGCCCATCTTGTGTTTTGCAAAGAAAAAAAAATGCAATTATGAAAGATTTTTTAACTATGATAAATGCTTTTTAAGTTGGATGAAGTTTAGGATGCATAACGTGTGAATGGGAGCATTTTTTGGAGTTAGGGAATCAATTTTCTGGTAGTTAAACTACTGTATCCTATACCATTACTATATCTGCATTTGTCAAGTTTTCAAGTTTCACCTTCAGAAAACAATAGCAATTTTTGCCAGACTGGGACATTTCCCAAGGGGAGTCATGAAGCTGAGCCCTTTGCATGCCATTCATTATAAACTCAGCAGCAACTGGAATTAAGGAGGCTGCTGAACCTAGAGAGGAATCAAACCAGAACCACCAGAACCAAAATGCTGCCCCAAATCTGTAATGATAGGCTTGAAGTTGGCAGTGGAAGACAGTAAAATTCACCTTTCCAAATTAGTTCATACCACTAGCAGAGTCATATTTTTGAATTTCTCAGAAAACTGTCCTCACCCCATTTGGTTTTTTTTTAAAAAATGCACTTTCAGTGTTGCAAACTGGAACTAATGGCATGATCTATAATGTAATTAAAACATTTTGTAGTCAAAAAAGAACAAAGTACTCGTAAAGAATGTACATTTTATGTTATGTATGCACCTAGCACATCTGCTATGCCACTGGGACAGATGTTTATTAATATGGATATCTGATCATATTGCTAGACTGCTAATGGCTCAGTAATCCATCTTCTAAATACCACACAAGATTCTGATGATATGCAGAACCAATTATCAAAATATTTCCAAAAAATATCCTGCTTTCCTGCTCTGGCCTGTGAAGAGCATCATTAACTTGCAGTTTGGTTTCAACAACAGGGTACAACAGCTGCAATGTGTTGGGTTTATAATAAGTGTGTTGTACAAAAGAGACATTCCCTCTAATATGGCAACTTAAACAAAACTTTAAACTCTCAGAATTTGAAAATCTGCCCTCTTCTTGCCACAGTACTACAGATCATGCCCTTAACCTGAGTTACTGGCTTGTAGTGAGAGAGTTTAGTTAGACAATTAGACAATGCAGTTAATTATGGAAATATTGGACTTCAGCCGAGCATCACTGCTTTAGGATTTATCAAAGTGTATAAATAATGATGGTTTATTAAATTGAAGATCATAATATCCTTTTCTAATATGCCAGCACTTAACCACTGATGCCCACTACACATTTGTCCTCACCCTCACTGTGGCCATATTCTCTAACCAACTCTTCTCCTAATTTCTAAGCCCTTATGAAGGTATGGATAAAGTTTACTTCATTGCAAGTTCACTAAAGAGAAAAAAGTACCTGGCTGTAAAATGCAAAGAGGAAACTACTTTCAGAATAAAAATATCCACTTTGCATAATGACAAAAACAGTCTTAAACTAAAATGCATTTTCTTTGTACTTCATCAATTTGATATGAGCCCTGCTCGCACTTTGGGAAAAACACTAAGTAAACAAATTCTCCTTGATAGGGTTGACTGGGAGTTACCAAGAGCCCTGCAGTACCAAAGGAAGAGGGTTCTGATGTTCCCATCCTTCCAGATCTCCCCCATTTGGCATGGTGGGCTCTGCTCATTGCTCTGCTTGCATAAACACAGTGTACAGACCATGTGAATGGAATCTGTACTGTCAGCCCCAAGCACTCAAATAGCACAAGTCAGGCTCCAAAACACCACACAACTGGAATAAACACCGGGACAATTGAAACAATACATCTGCAGTTCTTTGGATTTATTTTCTCTTTTCCAAGCCTTCAGGGGTCCCATTTTCAGGATTTGCTCAGCAACCATGAAACTTAATTAAAAAATGCTGGGGGTAGGTGAGTTTCTCTTACAATAACACATCTCCAGTGCCAAGACACGAAATAATACACATACAAAGATTTTTAGTAACATTCTGAGTTAGAAGCACTGATGTGTCTAAAAACAGAGCAGTTAAAACATGGAAGGTCTTAATTTCTGTCTGCTCATCAAGTGGCAGTAAGGAAGGTCTCTTGCAGCCACACAGTGGTGAGAGATAAGTGGGAATATTGAGGAGAGAATACTGGCACTGGCTAGAATCTACCCCTGATGCCAAAAAAAACCAAACCCAAAACAAAAACCCAGAGGAAAGACTTGAGCAAAATGATGAACATGGGTGCTGTTTGCTAGAATAGCCTTTGGCAGGCAGTCCTGTCTTTACAGTGCTGTTCAAAGCTTACCTCACTTTGCTTTCCTCTCCACCACTTCAGGAATAAGGCATTTGCTGCAGCCTGGCAATTAGAGACCATCCATCATTCCTGCTGCACAACACAGGGGTGAGGAAGGGATTTCCTTCCCCACAGTGATGCAAGAACTCAGCTGCTGAAATGCCTGGTTGGGAGACTGCAAACTGCAGCCAGAACTTTGGGCTTACAGAGATCATTCCTTGCTGCTTTGGACTGCCTGGTTCAACCCCAGCAAGACAGGCCAGTCCTGATTACATTAATTAGGAAATTCCAGGTTTTCTTAACGACAAAGAAGACTTTTCTGAAGGGAGACACAGTTTTTGCAGAAGATTGTAGTAATACAACTGACACAATTCAGCCAGGAAAGTTACCTGGCCTCAGCATCAGTGTCACTGGCACTTTGCTGTGTCAAGACAAAGCATTTGAAAATATGTTTGGCACAAGCTCCCCAGTGAATAAAACTTTTTTCTTGTATCCCGGTAGGTGAAATTTCCCAGAATGGAAAGGGGAAAGCAAGTATTTCAGTTGAATAAAACATGCCAAAAAATAATATGGTAGTCCTGAATAAAAACACTGCTTCATCTGATTTTCCCATCAGTATTAAACCAGACTTTTTTTAAGGCCCCAATTATAGCAGCAGCTTGCTTCCTCAAGCCTACAGGATTTAAAATTGAAGAGAACTTCTGGACTAAGTTACTGCCTTGGCAAGGAATCCAGTACAACAGCTGCTTGTTCACTGAAATCCTGACAAAGTCTTGAGGGTTTCTGCTGCTGAGACAGCAAAGATGTGAAGAATGGCCCTGGGTAACTTAGTGAGGACTTCCCTCGACAACATCCCCATCATCATTCCTACTCCCACCCTCCTTCTGTTTGGTTTCCTACTGTCAGAAACCAAGGGGAGACCTTATATGAGTGGTTCTCCCTTGGGAATGTGGGATTTGCATTCCCAACACCAGCAACTGGCTGATGCTCAAACAGCAGCCAGACAGCACCAGAGAGCTTTGCCATGCTGGGGCCTTCAGCCTGCCACACTGTGGACAGCAACTGCTCTTGCAGAGAACCTGATGGATGGGTCTGGAAGTGCCCTTTGAGGAAAAAACTGGGGGAAAAAAATCCCACAGCTAGTTTGAAAAGGAAAGGAAATGAAAGAGAAGTAGCTCATTGACTTTCTTATTAATCCAGACTGAACTGCTGGTTCCAAAAGCAAAGTTGTGGGTTGTGCAGAGGAAAAGTTGCAACCCTGTGTGGGAAAACAGAACATTCTTGACAAGGGTAAACTGCAAAGATTAATCTGGACAAGACCTGCCCATGTACAGCGCTGAATACTTGGACATACAAACATGTTTCAGGCATAGATGCAGAATTAAAGGCAATTCTGACTGGATGCTTGCAATGGCCCTTCCAGCAGCAGTAACTCCCTTGGCAGCAACTCCTTCCTGCCAGATCCTGTGTTTCCCACAGCATGCCAACCCCTTGGTGTAGCACAGCCCTGAGCTCTCGCAGTTCCTGCTAACAGATGTCCAGCAGCTGCTGTCTGCAGCTCCTGCCTTCCTGTACAAGCACTGAGAAGCCTGTAAGGAAATCACTTTTAGAATATTCATATTATCCTCATCTGCTACCTCTGACTGGCCCACTTGAAAAGCAGTATCAACAGAGAGCAGGCAGCAATAATGAAGGCATTCCAGAGAGAGAAACAGTCATGCATATTCCAGTGCAGAAACCTTGAAGCACTAAATTAACTGGGATCTATGATGTGTTTATAACTATTTAACAAAAAAAAAAAGTTATTAAGAGCAGAGCATTACCATATGTCTAGCAATTACCACAGGCCCAAACGTAGCAAAGAGGCTTCTCAGCCATTACCCACTGAATATGCTGCTCTGCAGAGATGATTCAGCCAACAAGAAATAGATGTTTAAGCCAATGAACAACACTGATAATAAACCACTGCTTAATGCTAAAAGTAAGCCCAAGCTGTTAGTGTAAATGGCCAAGTCTTCTCTTAATTTTACACCTAGCTTTCACAGTTTGCCTTCAGCTCTAGGGAGAGACAGACTCCTGTCAGGACAGCAGCAGAACTGGTGATCAAGTCATCCAGGTGGAGGTGGGAAGCTGATCTGAATGCTGAAAAGCAGCAACTACATTTGTTTGCTGCTCCTCTGACAATGCACTGATCAGAACCACATTTCTCCACAAGAGCACTCCTCATTCCTGGGGCAGGCCTGCAGGAAGAAGTGTGCTCACAACACCTCTCCTTCCTCCTCTCCAGCTCTGGCTGTATTTTTCTCATGTTCTTTCTTGGTGTATTGAGGACCTGTGGCCTTTCCATCAGCCTAAAGAAGACCTCAGTGATGGTGTCAGCTACTTATTTTAAGGGAGCAATGGAGGTGCCTGTGTAGGGATAATATCAATGGTCTGTGGTGGAACTATGACTACAGCAGGGATCTTTAAAGTAGCTTTTCAATAGGTTTACCATGAGATGGAGTGACCCTACTGAACTCTCAAACTCCTTCCATTAGTTCTCAGCCACCCCAGACACACTGAAGAGTGTCACTGCTTCCTTCTGCCACCACAGAGCACCCCCAAACAGTGGGGTTATGTGACCCACCACTTCCTGGCAGCAAGAGTAGCTCTTGATGACCTGAACAGTGCAGGATTGAGACAGCTTTAAGAAAATACTCTGAAAGAACACCTTGTGTTTGCAATCTGCCATGCAGATCCCTCTACACTTGTGCCTTTCGCCATCTTCTCACCAGCTCAGGGCTTGCTAAGGGCATCCTCTTTCTGCCCTCCAGTCCTGTGCCTCAGCCTGGCAATGAGGCAGGAGTGATGATGTAAGGGTTAATAAAATTCTAAATCAGGAAGGTGGAATGGGTGAGGCAAGGTGGCCAAGACAACTGAGCCTTGGACACAGAGAGGAATGTAGGTCTATTATCTTAAGTAATTCACGTGTGACTTAGCTTGGCAAGAAGTTTGGGTAGAAACATATCTGTAAGCAGTCCATGATTATTGTTTTAAATGAGAATCAAGGAAATTACATTGATAAAAGTTTATTTTAATTATAGTATAGAGATAATGATGATTGCTTTTCAGAATTGTGGGGAATGGTGGTGGGTTCGAAGGGGCAGTTGGAAGAGATATTGACTGCTGGCCAGGAATATCTCAAGAACCAAACGTTAGCATATCCATGGTGTTAGTTGACTCAAGTATGGTCTTGCCTGGGTAATAAATCAAAATAGATCGCTCCAAGTAGACAAGGGTTGGGGTAGTATTGTTTTAACCGAAATCAGGGGGCTAACAACGAAGAAGGGGAAATCAATGTTTACTAGTTACGGGGGTGGAGAAAAGGGAGGAATACATTAAAAGCAAGAACTATAAAATCATAAGCATCTGTATAATCAGGGGGACACATGATTTGGGGACTGTCCCCCTGTGTCCTGGGCGCCCCAAATAAAGCACCGCATATAATTGCCTCTGCGTGATTGTATGTTTCTTTCCTCGGCCAACAGGAGAATGAAGAGGCAAAACTGTTTGCTATCCTTCATGAACAGCAGAACTCCAGCTACGTCTGAGGTGTACTGAGAGATGCTGAATGCCACTGCCAGTGCCACCTTAAGGAGAAAGACACAGTTTTGATTCCCAAAAGTACCAAAACAGCAGCTGCCAAAGGTACTGAATTGAGAAATGTGTGTTAAAAAATGCCATTTAGTTCTGGAAGAAGGAAGTGTGAAAACCATTGGCAGGCTATGCAAACCGTGAAAGGTCTTGGTTTAATTAAAAAGGGTTGGAGCAGACTTCAGTCACAATTTCAGCAGAAAACAGCAGTTCAGCACTGTTTCTATTGTTCACTGTGCTCCCAAGGTGAGCATTTGTGCATTGTTTTTCTCTGAAGTATGCATATGCCAGGAAGAAAACTAAACTAAAATATTACTAAATAAAATTAATTTTATCAGAAATACAGTAAGAGTGCTTGCAACCCTGCAGCTTCTGGGAACAGTTATATTTTATTAGATGGCATCTCTATCCCAGCCAGACTCTTGGCCATAAAGAAACCAAAGGTTCTTTCCTGTGGAAATTATTTCCTGTGGGTTGATCACTCAGAGAGAAGCAAGTCAGACTTTGGTAGGGTGAAGAGAGGGATGAGAAATAATACCAGAGAAGTCATTTTGGAAAAACAAAAGCCGTAGCTCTCTGAAAAAAACATGCCTTCATCTGCACAGAAAAGGATGACTACAGCAAGTGTAGGGAAGAGGAGAAAGCAATAATAAAAAAATCACTTAGGAATGATTGAAATAATATATTTCAGTAGAGGAAATTCTAACTATACTTCTTCTCCCCAGCCTAGAATGTACTTCTGGCATGCCAAAGCAAAGGCAGACACCATGTGGGGAGCCTGTAGCTGATTTGGATACAGCTGGGTACCACATCAACGGGGTTTCCAGGGTATGCTGTGCCTTCACCTCACCTACACAGCAGCAAACACAGAGAGAAAACAAAGAGACAAAACCTGGTTTTCTTCCAATGCTTATGAACTTATTGTACAGGTGAATGTAAAAGAAAATACTCTGTGCTATAAAATCTCTTTGCTTTGGAAAACATGACTTAAGGCATCAATTTTCCCCTGTTTTATATTCTGATAGAGAAACTTCAATATACAAAGTTGATAGCACTGGAAAGGGAAAAGCAGCAGGGGGAAGATGGCAGGGAAGTCCCTGTACCTCACTCCCTTCTCTGCACTGCTCACTTGCCTCCCCACCGAGATCAGAGTGGCAGTCCAGCCAACACCACCCCTGTACTGCAGCCATCCTGGCAGCCACAGCCCCTCAAGGGCTTCCCTGAGGGTATCAGCAAACGCTTGTGACCAGCTCTGCAAAGCCTATTCCACCTCCAAAGCAATTCCCACTGATCTGTTTCCTTTCTATTGCACTATCTACTACTGCTACTCATTTTTATGCACCCCCATTAGGTGCTATCTGTATTACCAAGCCTACAAACTCTGCACAAGGGACAATTCCAGACTCCTGTTTCACCAGCCAGGTCAACAGTGCCATACATCCATTCTTAGACAATAAATTGTCAAGAGAAATGTGGGTGTACATCACATTCTGAACATTACTGATCGCTTGTAAGCAAAACTTCCATTTGAATCAGCATTAAATTCACAGGGAAAAAAAAGTAACTAATATTTTATGTCAAATTTCTGGTTGTAATTAATTCACTGCTGTGCCTACCCTTCCAATGAAGGGGTTGATAATTGCAAAAGTTTCCAGTCATATTTCTTGGAAGCCCTCCAAAGGTTTAAGCCTCTAACTTCTGCTAATTAATTCAGGAAGAACCTGAACATATGGTGTTATAACCAAAAATATATAGCATATACAAAATATAGCAAATAAATCCCATAAAAATAGGCCTATATTTTAAAGGGTAAGAAGCTGGGAGAGGTGCTTTGCCTTTTTAATGACTGCTTCTTTATCTTCCTAGGAGACATTGCTGGGTGCTCGCACCCAACAACAGCTTGAGCAAAATAAACATAAAAACGAGACTTGCGTCAAGAAACTGCAGCTCCAAAGGCAGGTTCCATGCTGTGCCTTGGGAGAATGTGACAGAACTGCCACGGTTGTGAATTCCCTGAACACTGGCATGATGATGGATTCCTGCTCATCCCTGATCACCACCTCGTACCCCGTATCCCATAAGATCCTGGTGCCCACTGTGGCCTGAGCTGCAGGGGTGGCCTGAGCTGCAGGGACGGCCTGAGCTGCAGGGATGGTCTGAGCTGCAGGGATGGTCTGAGCTGCAGGGATGAACTGAGCTGCAGGGATGGATTGAGCTGCAGGGATGGACTGAGCTGCAGGGATGGTCTGAGCTGCAGGGATGGCCTGAGCTGCAGGGATGGTCTGAGCTGCAGGGATGAACTGAGCTGCAGGAATGGCCTGAGCTGCAGGGATGCCCTGAGCTGCAGGGATGCCCTGAGCCCAGCTCTGCTGTGCTGGTGCCACAGCCCCAGGCCCCAGTGACCCTCAGTGTGCTGCCCAGGCTCACCGGGCACCTGGCACAGCCCAGCAGCCCCAGTGAGGCTCTGCCCTGCAGCCCAGCCCAGCCCTGGCTCACAGCCCCAGCTGCCCCAGCCCTGCCCTGTGCCTGGGGGCTGACCCTGCCTTGCCAGCAGCTTCTCTCCTGGGCAGCCTCAGGGCTGTGCTGCAGCCTTGCCCTTGTGCCCCTCCAGGAGCTGCTCCCTGCTCATCCTGGCTGGCACTGCCAGTGGTTCCATCCCCCTGGGCTGCTCCTACATCCCACTGAACGCTGCTCAGGGCACACCATGTCTGCTCTGGGGTTACCCGTGGGCCCTGGCTCGCCTCCCTCGGGGGCAGCCTGGCCCTCCCAGCCTCGCTGCTGCTGCCCCCAGCACAAGGAGGAAGGTGCTGAGGGGGGCAGAGGAGCAGCCCCAGTCAGTGTGGCTGCCCTGCAGGGGCCCAGAGCTCCGAGGTTGCTGTTTGCCGTGCCAGGGGCTGGGCTGAGCCCCCTGTGCCCACCCTGTGAATGCCCCAGCTCCAGCCGGGCCGGTGCCGCTCACACAGGGCAGCCCTGCTCTGATCTGCTGTGCCCAAAGGAGGGCTCCCACCACAGCCCAGACAGCCAAATCACTGCCTCAACTCCTCCTTACACTGCTGATGCCTCTGCCAGCAGGAGCTGATACCTGACAGTTCTGACCTCCCTTTGTCCTCTGACTATCACAGACCCTAAAGACAAAAGGCTGGCACAAGACATACAGCTTGTCACAAAAATTGTGTGGTACTTGCTGTAATCTACACTGTGATTTGTAGCTGATTTGCTTCTGGTCCTGGATGGATTTCTTCCAGGGGCTACACAGACCTGTTTGTCTGCCTTATTTCTGATCTTGCTGTATTTGAGTATGCCTCTATTTTATTAATTTGTTTTTGACTATATATGTGAGGCATGGACAATAGGTCCTCATGATCCTCTTTGCCCATCCCAATCTCTTCACTTTTTTTCCTCAACTTTTATGCTAGGGATTGTGGTACTAGATACTTCGAAATAACTGTTATACTAATTGTAATATTGCTAGGAAAGCAAGGAATTCACTGAAATCTTACACAGGACTACAGGGAAAAAAAAACCAACAAAAAACAACCAACCAAGCAACAGCTGTTCCCTCTGATTATTTTGAGGATCCCCTGCCTTCAAGTAAATACCAGTCACACCTGGACACAGAGACAGGGAGGTTGTGTCAGTATTGCTTTGCCCTGTGCCTACCCACACGTGAGGTATGACTGACATCAGCACACGCCAAGGATTTTTACACAAACAGCACAGTTAAGAGCCTTACTGTTTAAAATGGAACACATTTTCTTGGACTTCAATTTATAAAATTCTTTTAGGATGTGGAGCATGTAATTGCTCTAATCAGAGGAATTAATCTTCACAGCTTCCATGACTACAAGGCATCCTACAGCAAGCAAGAACTGATTCAGAAGTGGCTTCACTTCCAGCAGTAAGTCAACTAAACACATCACACAAGTAAAGCACCACCAGAATTTTTAAGCTGAAGAGCTTTACACAAGACTTTTAACCAGATGACTGGGAGAATTCTCTTTGTGAGAATGTGTCTGGATTTCTACCTGTATGCATGAAATTTAGGAGTCATTTTTCATTCTAGCTGCAAATGACTTTTTGTTTAAAATCAATTAAAGCATTATCATAAATTAACTTTCATGTCCACATGAAAAAGGCTCCATTCAAAAAAAAAAGTTCAATTTCTGAGCCCTGCTACTTGTATCAATATATGGTTTTCTTGCAGGAAAATAGGACATTTTTTTAAATGGTTTGCAAGCATTGGCGATATAAAAAGTTGAAACTAGAAAGGCCAAATATCAAGCCAAAATAATTTTTTGTCACCTTTCTATCAAAAGTCTGACTGTAACTGTTAAGCTCAATAGAATGACAGTGTTATGTTCACTTTCATCTCTGTTCCAAGGAAATATAAGTTGCACAAATAAAGTACCTATTTTAAAATAATTTTAAACGAAAAAACAAACTGTGAATGCCTCACCCTTCCAAAGGAAGATGCAATAGATAAACTGTGGAATAATTACACATGCTCATTGTATAGAAAGATATCCACCATGTAATTATGTCACTGAGAGAAGGAAGAAATAGAAACAGAACATCTTTCTGTCCATTTGCTAAAGAGCTTTTGTTTTCTCAGAAATTCCAAGAACAATTTCAAGGACTTAGAAGTTTCTCCTGCCTGTTCCAGAGCCTTCTGGATGTCAGGTGCTGCCTGCAGTCAGCAGCAGTACTCAGAGATGAGAGAAAATGTGTTCTGGCTTTGATAGTGAAGGCAGAGAACAGAAGTGCCCAAAATGGTTGTGGTTAAGGAACAACAGGTGACACAAAAGAACAGAAGCCTGCAAAAACCAAAGCTGATGCATACAGGCCTGTGTATGTACCTGTCCTCTTCCTACTGTGATGCTGACAGGCAGCTCCAGTTTATCCTTCCCCTTTTATATTTCTACTCCAGTTATGAGCAATAGCAAAACCTGTTTCCTGACTGCAGCTGCACATGAGTCAGCTGTACTTTGTGACAGAAATGCTGCAGAGGAGAAGAAGAAACGTTGTGCTCGTTATCTTGGCCATTAGCTGCTCACTGTATTGGTTTACAAGTGTTTACTGTGCTTTGTTAAGCTGCAAAGAGCAGCTGTGTATGGGAAGGGTGTCCCAGTGCCTCTGATCCCCCCCTCATCCTCTGCACGCTGCCACCACCACAGCCTGGGCCACTGAGGGAATTCTGGCTGCTTAATCCCTATCAGAAAATCTGAATCAACTGTGCATGCATGATCTACTGGGTTTGTTTAGTAATACCACCACTGATGGCAATTGTGCCTACTAGGGGAAAATAAATCCACTTAGCTTGCAGGCAAATTGGATATATAAATACTTGCAGCAACACTGTCACAGAGCCAAACTGTTAAATTACTTTTGTTTCTTTAAATGTTTCTCTTTTGGTTCTAAGACTTCAATCCACCAGGTGATTTTCCCTTTAGAATAAGGGCTGTATAAAATGAGTAATATATTTGGATTTTACGATTTTTAATAGAAATTTTACTATCGAAGGATGAATATTTAGCACTTAATTATAATAACTATATTGAGTAGCAACTGCCAAATCAGATTAAATACTTGCTGGTGTATGTATTTAAGAATCAGCTGAAATTATTTCTACTATAAAAGTGGCAGAAGCATCCACAAAAGCATCATATGAAACATCACATGCTATGCAAAAATCATTAATAAAGACACAGTAGTGGTGTAAAGGAAATTCAGACTCAGTCACAAGCTTTTGAGATGGGCAGGACACAGACACTGGATTTCTGCCTTCAAAATCCTGACTTACTTGTGTAAATATTAGAAGCTGTGTGACCTTCAGGCAGAAGCAGCAGTATCAGCTGATTGTGCTACACAGTTTAACTTGACTCCCCTCAAGGATCCCTGACAAAAGTGAGAGCCTGTGTTTATTTGAGCACCATCTGCCTGAGGCCATTACACGCAGTCCTGGCAGGATGAGCACTGCAAGCCCTTTACCAGCACTGCAGCCAGGGCAATTCTGCTGCTGGTTTGAACAGCAAAATGGAGCTGCTCAACCCTCTCTGCACCAAGAAGGAAATCCTGCTGGCTCTGTTCCACAAGGCATGGACAATAAAACACAGCCAAGTATGCAGACACAACTGAACTGTTCTTGCTCAGGAAACAAAATGAAAGAACACCTTTACACAAGTAACACAGGTAGAAGCTGCTCTTAGCACAGAACCCAAAGGAGAGGTTCACCTTCTTTGCCCAAAGTCACTCTCCAAAATAACTGTCCTTTCTGAAAACTTAGCTGGAAAGCACTTCTGCTGACAAAACTTTTACAACCTTCAATCTTTAAGTGATTTTTGATGAAATAATTTAAAGCAGAAGTTGTTTGTTTTCACATCCAGTTTATGACACAAACACTGAGTAGCTATAGACTCTCAAAGGCATCCCAGACTGCCTAAGGGCACAGTGCTGAGCAGTGAATGCCCTGAGATGGGCAGGGAGGGGAGGGAAAGGGGAAATCTCTACACGTATCTCAAGCTGAACTGTGACTGCAATGACAGCTCAGGGGCTCAGTAATAAAGGTACCATTACCTTTTGTGGCACTGACAAACCAGGTTGGTGACAGGGACAAGACTGAGCAGGAGAGCTGGGACATGGGATTTCCACATGGGGAAGAGGAGCTGGATGGAGCTGATACAAATGTGAGGACTAGAAGGGCCACAAAAAGGCAAGGAAGGCATCAGATTGTAGGGTGCAATGAAAAAGCTCCACTCAGTGTCACCCTGAGTTTCCTTGCCCACTGATGTTTGCATTCCTGCAGTGAAGTTCTCATGGACTTGCATGTAAATAATGTATATTTTTAGAACTTGTTTTTATTTTGTTTACATATTTCTCCTCTGGGAGGAGTTACATGAGTGATTGTGATTTTCACCAATAGGGTTGGAGAGGTGGCAACTCCATCCTTCAATCTCTTGGCTTTTCTAGAAATCTCTATATTGGAGTCAGATATTAATGAATAATCCTTTCTTTGTCTGAACTGGACAGAGTGCTGTCTCATTTCTTCATGTCCTACTGTGACACCACAGAATTTCAAAAGCAGCTGGCTGCTGGATGGGAAATAGGAGGATCACAGGTAACTCTGAAGTGGGAAAGGGCACCAGGAAAAGTAAATCAAGTAGTGAGATGGTGAGGAGTTTCATGGATGAACCTGACTAGGAACAGAACCCTCTTCTGTCCTCTGTGTGTCTCACAGTGTCTTCAAGCCCAGTAACTCCAGAACTGCCATCTCGAGTTTGCTGCCCCAAGCAAAGAGCAGAAGCCCAGATGAATTCAGGCTGAGGACTGTGGCTGGTACCAAGTGAGGAGCCCTGCTGGACAAGGCAACTGCACTGGGTGGTAACCAGGAGTATTACAGAGAGAAAAGTTTAGCCAAGCTGCAATCCCTGAAGTTCTAGAGAATTACATTTAGTCTTACTACAAGGATAAAGGGGGACAGCTTTTGGAGGATGTTTTTGCTAGATTTACTTTTTTTCTAGTCTTGTTAATTTGTTTTGCTATTTTCACTGTATTTCTCATATTAACTCCAATATTGATGCCATTTTAGAAACAAATGTCAAGTAGCAAGAACAAATACGAGACACTTTCTGACACCAGTTTGCTGAGAGCTGCACTCTTTTGTTTAAAGAAAGTGTTCATATGGCCCCATTTGGAATCTAATAACCTACAAAATGGGTAAGGGGTAAAAGCCTAGTGATTCTCATTTTCAGCACAATAAAGTGAGAGGATTGTCCCTGAGCCTTCAAGAGGTACTGTGAATCCTGAATCCATGGGCTACATGCTGTCAGGACAGGCTGTGGAACAGCCCAGCCAGGTCAATTACCAGCACTGGTCTCTCCATGGTGCATCTACAAAATCACCTCTGACACAGCAGCAAGCTCTGCCCGGTGTCCCAATCTTCCCTGAGCCCTGGTGATACCTTTCCTACCATCAAAGTGCTGTGAAAATCCTGCACAGAGACATCCTGCAGCCTCTGTTTGAAGGAACTTTCCCTGGTGCACAGGGCACAAACAGCAAAACTGTTCTCAGAAACTTCATAGCAGAGCTCCCTTTATGCTTAAACCATTGACCCTTCCGTGCTCCTTTCTCAACAGGAATTACAAGTTCCAGTGCTGTGATCCAAAGCACTGCTTGAATTAGATACACATTCCCTTATATATGTGCAAAAGGGACTTAGGTATGTTTATTGGCAAATATCTTTTTAATTGTAGGCCTGCTTTGGCAATGGAAAACAAAAATCGTGCTGCATTTACATGTAAAAGCTTAGGGAAAAACAGAACAAACCAGATGCAACCTGGGATTTTTCTTGTAAATTTTAGCCAATCAGGAGAGAATATTTCCACTAAAATATTATTAAAACTTTTATAGCAGGTCAGGCTATTTCTTGCTAATTGCTTCTACAGAAGACAGAGCAAAAACCCCAAAACTTTGAAAACCACTCACTGAGATTAAATAACAATGAATGCATGGTAATACCATATAGAGGAGAACAACAATCAGCTTATGTAACAAGTGACTCAAATACAGAAATTTACTATTTGTCTGAGTAGCTTCTGATGTAACAAATACAAAATGTCAGGATCTTTTATTTCTTCCATGTTCAAGAGCTTGGGAGTTACAGAATGGTGAGCTCAGACCCTAAGGTGAGGTGGTGCTTGCTGTGCCTTCTGCAATATTCATGCCCTGGGTGTCCAGAGGAGCTGGGAAAGGTCTGGAGCAGCTGAGGGAGCTGGGAAAGGGGCTCAGCCTGGAGAAAAGGAGGCTCAGGAGGAATCTTTTGGCTCTGCATAACTCTCTGAAAGGAGGGGACAGCCGGGGGTGGGGTCTGCTCTGCTCCCAGGGGACAAGTGACAGGATGAGGGAATGGCTTTAAGTTGCATCATTTTTGTTAGGTATTAATGAAAATTTCTCCACTGAAAGGGTATTCCAGCATTGGAAAGGCTGTCCAGGGAAGTGATGGAATCCCCATCCCTGGAAGTATTCCAAAACATGTGGATATGGCACTTTGGGACATGGTTTAGCAATGAACATGGTGGTGCTGGGTTAATGGATGGACCTAAACAATTCTATGATCTGTTCCCAGATTTCCACAGAGCAGGAAGTGAAGAGCCAGCTGTGTTTCTCAGCACATACAACTGTCACCTTTGGTAAGCAGCAATTCGAGGAAGAGCCATGAGGGTTCACCTGTTAGACAGAGATAAATCTTCCTTTTACCAGACTTCATCTGGCATCATTAAAGAAGAAATCAATCTTCTCACTGAAGGGGATATTTAACACCAGCTTTATAGCAGATCACAGACTGCTCCACGCAGGTCTTTACCCCTACTCCTCACTTGCAGGTGGATTTGGAAAGTGCCAGTGTGATAAAATGCAACAGCTGCCTTCCCCAGAAAGAGCCTGCACCAGAGCCCAGCTCTGTCCCAGCTGCTTCAGCTCGATGCAACCCTGCTCACTGACACCACAAAGATACAAAGAGATTGTTCTTCATATCTTGCACAAAAGGACTGATTTTATGAGGCACTAAGTGTCCTGCCAGAGTGGCTGTGTGTTAAGGCTTCACCTGTCAGCAACTATTTTACTGCTAACTAAACTGAGGAGGGAAAGGAAGGACAGACACCACCACCACCACCTTCCTTTGTTATAATAAATCTGATGAGATTTACACAACGTTTCATCCAGAGCATGGCACAAAAAGCTCCTGCACTTAAACTTGTTTCCTGCTTTAACAGCATCATCAAACACATCCTGGCAGCAGAAAGAAAGACCAGCTTGGAGAGCTATCTGCTGTGCTACTCCTCATTCGTTGAACTTCATCTAGCAGCACAAGAGTTCTGATGAAAGCAAGAGCAATAATGGGATATAAAATATGCATGAGTCTGAATGTGTACTGTCACACATGGCTCTGTGCAGCCTGTTTTATGCTTGACAGCACACGATGATACAAGTAGACAGAACAACAGATGAGACAAATCTACAGCCTGGAATCGAGATTATTGTTACTTTTTCCCTTTCAGTGAGAGCAGAAATAGAATGTTAAAACATGTGCAAAAACTCTACCAACAAATTAATAAAAGAGGACAAAAGCAAAAAACTAGGGATAAGCATAGTTCAAAACACTGCATCCCTCAACACTTCAGTGCTCCTACCTGATGTGTTGCATTAGCTGAGCCACTCAATCTTTCAGAGAGGCTGTGACCTGACATTAAAAACTCTGTATTTGCTGCTGTAACTGTGACAATGGCCCCCAGCATTTCCAAGTATCCAAGAACCCTTTTTTACGTAATTACCTTGTGAAGTCAGTCATCTCCATCATAATCACACACATCCTCTTGGCCAGGACAATTATGTCATTGCTGGTATCATCCCAGATTTCAATCTCTGCATCAAGCTTACTCTTGACTTTTTTGAAATCAGCCACTTGCTCAGCTATCTTTTCCTTTTCAGCCTCTGGCAGTTGAGACATCTTGGCCTAAAACAGAATAATTTGATTTGTAAAACATCTATGTCAGAGTGTTTTCTTTTTTTTAAACAAAACCACTGCACATTAATAAATACATAGTTTAAATACACTATGGCCTGAGCCAACTGTTCAAGTTTGAGTACTTCTAAATTTGAAAATTGGAATGTTGTCACTGGATTGGCCCAAATAAATAATCTCAGTGTAATGGTGATAGTGGTGTTCCTGAAACCATTAATTTTAACATAGTGAGAGAAAGAAGATTAAATTTTTCCAAAGAGCCTTTATGAAATATGACTGATAAATTCTCCTATTTCTTAGGGCTAAGGAGCCTAAGTAGTTTTAAGTATGATACATGTAAAAGTTACAAAATGCAGTATTGCTTTAGGTGCAAAAGAATCAATGAAAAGTGTCCTGAAACACTCAGTTGTGTTGCTCTCTTCTGAGAAGGTTCTACATTATCATTTTAGGAACTGAAAAATATTTAATTGCTCAAATACTCATCTTCTGTCTTTGCAGAAGACAAATAGATGAACATGTTAGAAATCAGAATATGAAAAAGATTACCAAATGCTCCTGAAAATGCAGCATGGTGAGGGAAGTGTTTTTCTGATGTTCTTGATGAGCAAGATGACCAGGCTGCTGCAGTGAGAAGCAGCCAGGGGCTGGGATATGACCTGGCCACACAGAGCTGCTGGCCCTCCATCGCATCTCCTACCCCAGCAGAGAGGTCCTGCTGGCTCTGCTGCCGTGCTGGTTCTGTCTCACACCTTCCCTTCAGGCCACCAGGAACCCACAACTACACACAGCAATTATTAACACTCTGCCATTACTCTGTAATTACACAATAAATATTTTGTGGCTTAGTCTTGTTTAGAAAACATTATCTACCACCAATAAACTGGAAACTTAAGGCCATGGCTGAAGTGTTTATAATGAATAAAATCAGTAATTGGTTCTATACACAATGTGTATGTTTTTCAAGCCTTTTCAGAGATTTTGTTTAGCTGGGATCACTGTCACAGGGTTAGCTGTCTGACTTACACAAATCACTGAAAATTACAGGTTTCCCAGCATGTACCTGTAACTGCAGCCACAAAATCACACAGAATCACACAATGGTTAAAGGTGGAAGGAACCTTACAGTGGTCAGAATTCCAAAGTGCAGCTATTTTGAGGCTACTGCTCCCATGATGTTAAAAAACCCCAAAATGGGCTACAGAGGGAAGAGAACTTCCATGACCTCATACATTTCTGCTGATGGGTGGATGTCTGTGGTATTTCCTAGCCCCCAGCTCCAACACTGTTTTGAGTTCAAGATCACAGGCCTGGATCTTGGAACCATAAGAAAGATGACATTTTAATGAGGGAACTGTGACATACAGCATCCTGCTATCTGCCAGCAATAATGAGCTTCAGGTGGAATGAGACATTATCCACTGCAACAAAGGGCAAAGGAAATTGTAATTCTGACCGACCTTGTCTTTTCTTCCTTTCCCTCATACTGCTTTAAAACCATGTCCAACAAAACAAAGCAATTGCAGGCAGAGCCTTTTAAGCACAGATTTAACTTTGTATCAAAATAGGCAACATAACATTAATTGTGAAATAGAGATCTAAGTTGAATGACTATTACATGAGTGCAGGTTTATTTTCTCTAGCAGGAGAAAATGATTTTTTTCACTATTTCTAAGACAAAATGCTATTATTGCAGTAGCAGATAACAGAGTTAGGACTAGGCGAGATGAGAAGTTATATCTATGATATTTCCTTTCTTCTATTTAAAAATTTTTAAAAAAAGGTATCAATTTTCTTCTTAAATTTCCCTGACTAACTTTTCTGAAGGCTGTTTGTCCCTGGTAGCTGGAGTCTCCAACACTGGAGTTTGTGTTATTTGAATTGTCTCATTTGCAGCGTGATTTACCCTGTGAGACTGGTGTTTCCTTTCATTACCTTTCCATGTTTCAGTCAGTTCTCCATCAAAGAAACTGAACTTTTAATGCCATGTAAGGACACATGAGGGGGTAACTAAGTGGTGAAGATTTTGACTCTTCTCTCCCTGGTACATGGCTGGCCAAGGACATCCCAACCCCAAGAACTGTCCTTTTGCCTGCCTTTGTCTCCTGTTGCTCTCCAGGGATTTGTCTTTCACATAAAGTTTGGTTATGCTCTTAAAATCTCAGGCTAACATACATTTTTTCTTTCCTGCCCCCTAAAACCAAATGACTGGCCAGATCCACACCAGCACCATTCTCACCACTTACAGGGACCAGGAAGGAAAGAAAGGCAACAGAAAGTAGCACAACACATTGCAGAAAAATCAAAGAATCTCCCTTGAAAATTATTTAACACTTCCAGCTTTGTAGGCTGCAAGATGTCATGTAACTACAGAGAAGAAAAGAGGAAAATGCTGTTTTTCTGCAATTTTGTAGGTTACAAGGAAACAAACCCCAGCTTCCCAAATGAGCACATGAAAAACTTCTCAGAGCTTTTACAAGCAAGAACACAAAATAACCTGCTCTTCACATGCTGTAGTTATAAGGTAATGGCAGAGATCTCAGGAGAATGGATTTGTGTCCCTGCTTTGTCTTGAGAGCTGAGGTTTTCATTCCCCCAGTGCCTCAGCAGCCACAAGATGCCCTCTGCTCTGTTCCTGCTCTCCTGCTGCAGTCAGCTGAATGGTTGGTGAAAAAGAACAGGACCCCTGCAAATCACTCCAAGTACAGAACTATATTTCAATCACACAATTCACAACAGCTCAAATCGTGACCTTTACCTGTTCTTTTCTTGAACAAACTTTGCAGACCACTGTCATAAAATACACATGTATTTTGTGAGCCCTGAGCAACCTGAGCTGGTGAGTGGCATCCCTGCCATGGAACAAGATGACCTTTGAGGTCCCTTCCAAGCCAAATCATTCCCTGGGTGTGATTCTGTTTGAGTGCCAGTACGTTCCTAAGTGAATTCATGGAGACACCACCAAGTCAAAAGGGATTCTGTTAAAATGAGTAAGACATGTCCACTACCTTTTACTGCTACTTTTGCTGCTTGGTGAGTTTGGATGAAGAGGTGACAGAGGTGATGTTGGGTGTTTGGCACTCACACTAAGTGAATACACGCCCCCAGAGATGAACTGTGTGGTGTGTGATGCTGACACTGGGGAGAAGCTGTGCTCCTTTTGATACTTTACTGCCTGCTGTCACCAGCTGCCTTCTTCCAGTTTCAAGAATTGCAGCAAGGCTGCTGAAGGACAGTATTCCTTAAACAAGTTCAAAGAGTGCCTCATTTGTTCTGCCATGCCAGTTCCGCTGTATTTTTAGATACAATGTAATTGGATAAACTGGATAAAGAGGTAAAACTATTGGGAGATAGTAAATAAAGTGTTTAATGCCATTTTTGCATCAGTCTTCTCTAAGAAGGTCGGCTTAGATGATGCAACTCTGGCATATTAAATGTAATTTCTCTTTGTCCTGGGGCCATAGGCCTATAGATAGAAAAGCATCATGTCCTAAGTTGGGGTTTCTCCAGGGCTTTGCCAGTGGCTCTCACATCATCCTTACAAATAACCTGGAGAAATAAGGTCTGGATGTAATCTCCAGTGGGTGGATGTAATATTGGTTTGAAAACTGCTTGCAGAGCACTTATCAAGAACACACACCAAGCCAAGGGATCCATCAGGAAACGCTGTGCAGGGAGCTGCCCTGACACTGGCATCAGTCAGCGTTTCCACAGAACCAAGGGCACACAGCACACACTCTCCGTGGAAGGGGTTTACAACTCCAAGTGAACTTGAGAACCGATCTGGAAACATCCTGGAGTGTTATCACAGCTGAGACAAGGACAGGGCTCACCCCTCAGAAATATCAGCACACTCTCAGAACTGAGACAGAAGCAGCCATGGGCAGTTGTGTGGGTGGGCATTTGTAGCTGATAAAAGGTTGTGCTCTTGGCAGAAAGGCAAACCTCATACAAAAGCTCCTTCTGAACCATGCACACAGCAGGAAGCAGTGCAAACCTCACGTGTGCTGTTGAGATCACAGGGGGCCTCACACATTGGGCAATATAAAGAGTCTGGACACAAAATTCAAGAATTCATTAACCAGCTGCAGAGCACCCAGGGGAGACAGAGACTAAAAGCTCATATGGGGAACGGTACCTGGAAGAGTAAATCAAGGTCACTGGAGTTATTCAACCTGGAGTCTCCAAAAGAGACAGGCCTTGGAAACAGGATGTACAAATACATAAAAAATACACACAGAAAGGAACCTCCCATTCTCTGTGTCCACTGCAGATGAGTGCTAATGTGTTAATTGCAACATATGAGGTGTAAGGACAACAACTTTCCAAAAAACCATCAATTCCGGGAATGAGCTAAGCAGAGAGAGCAATGCAATTGTTCATATAAATGTGAGTGTCAAGAAGAAGGATATTTATTCTGCCCTGGGCCAAATGGCTGGATTAGCTGAGTTCCTGAGGTTCTTTCCAGCTCTGCTTTGTAGAAGGCCATAATATACTGCTACAACCTTAAGTATTACAGTAACTTAATCCTTTCCTTTACAGAAATTGGGTTAAGAATTGGCAAGAAAATTAAATGCTTTTGATAGATCATGATTCCTGACAGGGCATCTTTTGTTATGTATTAAGTGTCAAAATTACTGTTCATAGAGCCTACTCAAAATTATAGTAGTTATTTTCATTATGCTTGAATTCCTATCAGTTTTTCATGCTTGTGTAGGGCTTTGATAAAAATTAAAGTAAAAAATATTCTAAAATTGGCTTTTTTATTAACAAAATAGTATATGCTTCCTGTTAATGTATGTCAGTATTTCATTTAATGTAAGAACTTAGATGTACAATATTTTCTACTTGAATAAAAATTGCTAATTCATCTGATGGCAAACCTAACTTCCATTCTAATTACTTTTTTCATGCAAGTATCAACAGTTCTCCTCTTGGTCTTCACTATTTTATTTACTCTCTTATTAGAGATTTTTGGAGCTATATATTCTTAGATTTTTAGACCTATATAATTGATTGCTTTATTTAAAATGCAATACAAATAAAACAATGAAATAACTTCACCTGGATTTTCTCATTCACAGAACACACTGAATCAACTTTTTATCTGCCCACAGTTGTTGCACAAACACAGTGTGCAACGAAAGTGTATTAAAAAAATCTTAATCTTAGACCTTTTTGTCCATGCATCCATAACACTGTCTGCAGAACTCTGAGAAAAAATAAATGTGGGTGTGTGGCTGCCTGAAAGAATTCTGCTCTTGCCACCCCTAAGTGGATTAAGTTGCCTTTTCCTCAATATAAGGACCTTAACCTGCAGCAACAATGTTGAAATTAAGCTAAGCTGTTCTCATCACTAATTTAGTAACATCAAACACTCAAAATAATTTTTCCTGATCATTAATGTGTACATTGCCTTCTGAGCTGAAAATGAACTTGCCAAAATCTTACTCATGCTGCTCTTCAACACAGAATCCCACAATAACAAGCCACTGTGTCCCTCAGTGGAGTTACACTGATCATGATAGCATAAATTACTCTGTGCTAAGCCTCCACAATTTACACACAGCCACCAGAGGAAGAGCTAACTTCCAGCTGGGAAAAACTGCTTTAGTCCTTGGATCCACAAGCAGTACCTGTTTGTATAGTAGCTAAGGGTTTGATCCTAAGGAACTTCTTCTTCAAGGAAGTAAAATCAGCCTACAAATGATGATCAGTGTTTTTACCCAGTTTGAGTACCCAGAGATCTCACAGCACCTTGCCCAAGCTGACCTGTATCCCCAGCCTGGGATGGTGCCAGAGGCACTATCAGATTCATCTCAGAAATAGGAAATTATCTGAGGGAAGAGATCAATGGAGTAACATTTTCAAGATGAGTCAGGAAGATAAATACGAGGTCAAATCTCAGTCCTACTATCTTCCCACTAACCTCCACTCTCTCTCTTTATGGAGATAGAATCTGAAGGTGTGATTAATAATACATGACTTTTTCATACATAAGGGAAACAGGATCTGCTAGTTAAGATGTAGCCTTTGTTACAAGTGGCATACACACATCACATCTGTTTTATATGTTGTGATAAAAACAGGAAGAAAAAAGGCACCGGTTCCCCAGTGGAGCAGTGAGAGATGTGACATCCAAGAAATTACAACACTCTTGACAAAGCAAGAGGAATCGAGAGTGCTCCTTTGCAGCATGAATATGGAGCCAAATATGTATAAATAAAACTGAATTATTATAGCTGAAATGCCCAAGAGAAAGAACTCAAGGAGGAAAAAAGGTTGCTCTGCAATCTTGCCAAAGCACTTCTGGAACAGTCATTCATGGTGTGAACACTGCACACAACAGCCTCCCAACAGGACACAAGGCTGCTGCACCACACAGAGCCACACAGAACCACACACTGCCTAAACCTTAACATCCATCTTCCCTACAGATTCCTCATATGGCTAAACAGCTTCTGGGGATAGATCTTCAAACATCAATATCGAATAGCACTCCAAACAAAGAGACCTTAAATCACTGTTCTTGTTTGCAGCTGCTAGATTTGGTAAGACATCTTTTAAAAACAATATGTGCAGGTGTCTGTCAATATGGTACTTCAGGGTGAGTGCATATGTATATAATTTAGTCAAAGCTATAATTTTCTATTGCTTTTGGAGGGCAATGTGCCATTTATGGTCCTGACAGCAGGACCTGAAATCTAGGAAAATTGTTTCTAAACTATAGAATCAGGCTTTAAGCCATGACCTTCATCTAGATGCCACAAAAATGAACACTTACAGTAACTGTATTATTTTGGGGAGAAATGGAAAAAACAATAGAAATGTCCATACTATGATGTTAAAGTACTGGGGGGTTTTAGCTGTACTAACCACAGTCTGTGTGTCAGAGTCCCTTCCACCTCACAAGGACAAGCACATCCCAGAGACATCTCTCTGCACAGCACCAACCTGTACCTCTGACTGCTGACAGCCAGCTCCCTACCTGCCAGTCTTCACCATCTACTTCTTGGTGTGTGCCCTCTCAAGTATGTGTTACTTCTGGTTTTCTTTCCAAAGAAAAGCATTCCCTCAAAGAAGTACTCTGGTTTAGCTGAGAAGTAGAAGACCGTGCATGAAAATGTGATCTGTGAAAGCTTTAGTGGATCTTTTCTTATTACATTTTGGCAGTAAGTGTCTCCAAACTCCTGCTGGTGCTTTGGCAGTGAGAGAAACCCCAGGAGGAGAGCACAGGAGCCTTTTCCCTGCTCACAGAGCTGCTGCATGCCCTGGCTCACACGTACCCGGTCCGTCTTGCCCTCGGTCTGGACGCTGGTTCGGCTGCGCGCGTCGTGTTCCTCCTCCAGGTCAGACACCTCCTCCAGCTCCTCGGGCGTCTGCAAAGGCAGGACAGCTTTAATTAATTTATGGCACACTGGGGAACCTGCTGCTCGTGTCAAACAGATCCTACTGGGCTAAGGGAAGGTCTGACAAACACCAATCAGCCCCGTTCAGCCGTTACTGAACTCTGTGTTTAAATTGCTGCTGGCAAAGGTGTCCAACGAGAAACCTTTACATGACAAGAATGGATTGCAAATGTGTCACTTACCAGTGCTATTAAGCAGCACAAGTTCCTGCACTACCAGAAAAAATAAGTGTCCTTAATTTGCTATTTTTATACATGGCATTATTTCATATGCCACTGTCTGTTCCTTTTAGTCACATCAACTGCCAGGTGATTTTGTGATTCTGTTTAATTTACAACAAGACATTTTCTGTACAATCCAGGTGCTTCCCTTTTACCAAAATATTATTAAAAGGAGTTTCATGCAGAAATTCTGAATTTTATCATAAATAACAGAGCAAAAAACCCACAATGAACATGACTTTATAAAGTCATGACACTAAATAAAACATTAAAACCAAGTTTCTTCTATCAGCAAAACACCACACAATGAAGCATACAACATTTGAGGGATCACAAACCACTTAAAAATGCATTGGTTCTGCCAATGCAATAGGGCAAACTCAAGAAATTTTCCTTTATAAAGTAAATTCACATTTTTAAGAAGCAAAAATATATAGAACCAAGCTCTACAAAGCTCATGACAGATGTACCACCACCTTGACATCTAGAGTTCCAATTAGAGGGAAATCCTGATGTTCTGAGTCCCCTCAAAGCCTGACATCCCAAGAGAAACATGACAAGACCAGGACTATCAGATAACCTTAGTAAAAGACAGGCAGAAAGAAACCCAGCCATTACTTTCACCCAATTTTCAATCAAGTCAAATATAATGTTTTTAATCCAGAATTGCTGTATATTCTCACCTTCATGTTTTTACTGTCAAGGCATAAACAACGAAGATCTTTTGAGAAGGACAATGCAGGGTTCTGTCATTTTATTTCTCTGTCCACAGCACGGTAATGGCACTGCATTAACCTGAATAAATCCACCTGCATGCACTTGTGTCCTTTCAGAGAGAACCTCTGTGGTCAGAGGGTGGTACATAAACCACAGAGTTCAACAGCAGCCCTGAAACAAGGCTCAAGTGGCATTCCACTGCTTCAGCAGCACACAGACAATTTCACCCACTGGAGAAAATCATCATTTCTATGAGATAACACTGCAACAAATAACTCAGTGTTGGTGCACAAGTTGGCAGAAATAGAAAGCTGGGGGTGATAAATACACTTAAACTTCCTCAAGAAAACAAACAATCCATTTTTGGAACAAAGATAAGCACAACATTACACTGCAAAGTGGGGGGAAAGAACATTTTATTTTCAGGCAAAGACTAACACTGTGACCAAGTCTCAGTTTGAATACTGGAATGAGACCTAGTAAGAATTCCACAGTAGCCAAAGGTTGTTGTGAAAAGCTGCAGTATGAAAGCAAAATGAAATTTTGGTGGTGGTGGATATCCCTGCAATAAAAAAAACTATCACAAACTCACTTTAATTGAAACATTTAGGGAACTCTCTTTATTAGTGGACAAAAAACATAAAGGATATTAAAACAGTAACTTCAGCTTCTCAGAATTACACTGACTGCCTTTGGCAGGTAAGAGCCTTGATTAAGTGTACAGAAGAAAAGAAACCATTTTCCTTTTAAAGTTAAACAATACTTGGGTTATTAATACAATTTTTAAAATCACATTGCAATTCTTAGGTTTTGATAAAATTAGTTTGGATTTTTTTTTCCCCAATCATCATAAAGCTGGATTCATGGCAGCACAGCACCATTTCTTATTGGATGAACAGGTACTTGAGAATCCCACACTTCAATACAGAGTTTCTTTCTTCTATAACACATGGAGTTCAAAATGTTGTGACAGGGTAGAATGGTTAATAACTTCAAGACAGTTACATTAGATGTTGGTGAATTTTAGATAATGTGTTTAAGAGCTTTATACCATTATTACCCCACAACAAGCTGTATCTATTTACAGAATGGTTATTTTAGGGCCTTCAAGAGAACTTTGTAGAATTCCACTGATAGTGTTTTTCTGTGAAGTCAAGCTATGGAAATATTACAACATGAAAACACCAGCAAAGAGGTCAGCAAAGGGACAGCAGGGTAAGGCACCTCTCAATGGCAGTCTCAGGTAAGCTTTCCAAAGATGAAATCATCATTGTTTTAACCTGACCTGACACTTCACAAACTGCAAATGCTAGAGCAGAGATCTCCTTCCAGGGGCACTGGCACAGAGATTCCCTCTCCAATTCCTCATCATGGGCAGAACGTTGACTCAGGGTCCAAGTGCTGCTCCCCAAACTGCTCATGGGCTAAATGCTGGCACAAATCTTCTTGGGTTTAGACTGCCTATGCCCTTTTCACGTTAGTAAAATCCCTTTGTGGCTGGGATGAGAAGTCTCCTGCACAAAGCCCACTCTCCCAGCCAGAGGACCTGCACTCCCACCAAACTCTTCCCAAGCTATTCTCTCCAAAACCCAGATGTGCCATGTTTTGAATTGTTGGTACCACAGAATTCAGAAAAACAAACCAAACCTATCCAGTTATTAAAGGACATTTCAAGCAGAGGGAAGCTGTTGATTTATCAAATCTTTAATCACAAACCATAAACTGTTGTCATTTTCAGACACGTCAAAACTGAAAAAAACTGTAATAATGTAATAATGAGAACAACAGAAGTAGTTACTCAACTGTTTTCTCTCCATGGAAGCTCTTTTATGTAATTCAAAGCAAAATCTGTGACTTTTTTTTTCATGCTGCTCTCATGATCCACTATTTATTAAATACTTGAGACACACCTATATCTGCTTAAATGAATATTCCATGTGCCAAAGACATGGCTTTTCAAAAGGAATGTCTGATCACTGCATGGTTAAACTGGTATGAACATGAGGGCTTGCAAGACAAAATCATGTGCTAGCATCAATAAACAGAAACTGTGCACACAGCACAGCTGGAGGACTGCAGTGAGAGCCATGGAAGGGAGCTGAAGGTCTTGTTTGAGACTCCTAACAGGCACCTTATCAACTGCAAGGGACAGAAGAGGGGGAGATTTGAGTACTGCAGCCAGGGACACAGTGAATACAAGACATAAATGGCAAATTCACTGTGAGACAGACAAAGTATGGAATTTCCAGTAAATCTGAGGAAGGATGCTGAGGAGTAAAATGAAGCTCAAGACTCCAGTCAGCAACAACCTACAGACTCCTGTGTCACACAGTGGTAAACGGAGCTCAGAAACAAATTTGAACTGAGAAAAATTAGGTTTCCAGTGGCCACCGGAGCAGAACTCTTGAATACTCTCCCCTAGAGGTGCTGGAGGAGGGGAGAAATTAATTCCAAGATAACACCTGAGCAGCCTACACCACCAGCAAGGTGATGGAGCAGCAGGCAGTGAGAGTGAGGCACAGGGACACACAGGACACCCCCCCCAGCCCTCAGCCAGGGCTGCAAGAGATCCCAGTCCTTTGTGAAAAGCCTCTGCTGATCTGACAACAACACACTCAGGTATAATCCTCCACATCCATTCTAGGCTGTAATTCCATTACTGTGCCTGACAAGCTACACAAGTAGCATGTAGTCCTTTTCACATTTCAGTGATTGTAATAAATCTGCATTCTCAGTGGGTTTGCTACCGAAGACTCAGGCTGAGGACTCAAAGTCGTATTTACAGCAAAGTCTAATGTTGATGAATTTGACACCTTGCTGGTACTCAACTCCAAGCCACAACAGCAAGTCATTGCTACTGCACCCAGGTGATTTCAGGATATGAATTACCTTTTCATCTATGAAATGAAAACCACTCTCTGATGACAAACCTTTTAATTTGCTTTTCTACAAGGATTTTAAAGAGGATAATTAATAAAACCAAGGTCTGGCCCTAGTCTTTAGATCTCTGCCAGTTTTTCTAAACTGGTTGGAAATGGGCTTTTTGGCTTATCTGGTTTTTAATCCAAACTTTGGAGAACAATTTGTTTGACTAAGTCTCACAGCATCTTCTCCAATGGAGTTTTTTATGCAAACCCTCCTCAGAAGTGATTATGCAAAGAACTTTATCTATATCATTTGCTTGTAAAGGTCACATACAACCCATGGAACCATCAATCTTGCCAGCAAAGGGTCTCAGCTGCTAGAACAAAATGCAGAGCCAGGTCTAAACTCCCGAGATACACAACATAAATGGACAAGCAGGCATCACGGTGTGAAAGGAAGCTATCTCCTCTTATCCAACATTCAATTAAATGCTGATCTTCACACACATGTCATTATATGCTCTTATGCTTTATCTTATCTTGGTTTCAACAGCCTCATCAGTCATTCTTTTTCACAGATCAACACTAAAATGCAGAGCAGACTAACACCTTAACAGGAGCTAAGCTGATGAGTGATGGCTTTATTTTACTGCTGCAAATGCAGTTATTTGTGCTATGTAAATCCCAGAGCAGCAGCAGAATGCTTGCATGCACTCCAGGAGGATCAGAGTTTGTCTATTATGTCCTTCAGTGAGCACACAATGGCTTTACAGACTTTATCAATTCTACTGTGGACATTTGCCTAACGCCCAGATTTTGAACATCTCATCCTGTCAGGCTGCACGTCACTCAGTGTAACAAACCACAGTGTGGGTGTCACAAAGGCAAAAATATCATCCTCTGCCAATATTTAGCTACTGAGTGATATTTCTGTGTATTAGTCACAACACCACCATTATCTCACACTTAATTCTGCCAGATGACACACTGCCAGAGCAAGAGTTTTGATGCACTAGAAAGAGAACAAGGAACTGCAAGCATTGTTTACCTTCTCTGCCTAGCTGAGTAAGAGCCTCATGTAATTGTTCCTATCTAGTCATTTAAAGTACTTATCATGTTTTTTGCTAAAAGCAGTGGAGTGTTGGCAACAATAAACCCCACATCATAAAGGTCAAATTAAAATAGAATGTTCTTAATCTGTCAATATTGTGATATCTCAATGATATATACCATCCTCCCAGTTAAAGATGATCACGTGTCTATTCTTGAAATCTGTTCTTGGCAGTTCCCTTCAAATGATATCTTTAGCACATATTACTGGGGATATTGTTAACAAAAAAACCAACAAATGATTAATTAAGCCAGAGAGCAGAACTCTGTCTTTGATAGCCATATTGTCACCAAGCACTGGCAAGGAATTTGTCATCAACCAACAGTCAGATCATTATCCTGCCATAGCCTGTACACGTTTGCATTTTCAAATGTAGGTACTAAACATTTCTTGTTACTAACAGAGAAAATCCTGCAAAGTACTTTTTTATACATTAAAGTTGTAATTCCTGTTAAGATCAGTGAAAATATAAACTTTGGTGAAGAATAAAGAATTTAATTATGAGAATAAGTGGTGAGCTTTGACACTGAAAGATGAAACTATTTTCAATAATAAATGATGTTATAGGACAAAGAGTAGAGGTTTTAAAATTAAGAAATGCTGTGAACCCACAGTATGGGGCAAAAGTTGCCGTGTTGTTACTGGATCCTGGGAGGTTTTGTTTGCTCATTTCACAAGCCATTTTATAACATGCTGCTCCAGGAGATTAAGACCAAAAAAGTTAAAATTAATCACTATTAGAGACAGCAAGGCAGATCAATAGCCTGATTCCATGTGACAATTCCTGTGCTTCCAGGTCCCATGGACATGCACGAGGATAAGAGTCTTCTCAACAGCCAGGTGGGAGACAGGGAACACCTGAACTGAGGAGTGGGACTGAAAAGTTTAAAGGGAAAATTCTGAGTACTGCCCTCTGAAAATCCTTTTAAAGAAAAACTGTGAAGTTGGCATAGCTAAGTAAATTGGCACAGAGGGTCTCAGCACCCGTTTTCTATCCTAAGGTACATTTTTTGTGCTGGGAACATGCATTTCAGCCCTGTTCTCATTGCTCCCTCTCTCCTTTCCCCAACAGTACTTTGTATTTATGCCACTCTCACGTAATGCCTACAGCAATTCTAGGAGAGATTTACTCCTGGAAATACTGACCTACTTATGCTGCACAAAAGCTCTGAACACATCTTCAACTCTAAAAAGTTGGGGGAAACTTGACAGTTGCCTGAAAATCCCATCTAGTAATGGTATTGCAGCAGAAAGGGTCCAAAGATACCAGCAGGGTAACATTTATAAACAAGGTAACAGTTTTATAAAAACAACAGCATGACCAGAAAAGAAGCTAAGATTTCAGGGGTGCAAATCCAAAACCAGGTTATCTGAGGACTCACTTAGGAATCCAGAAGCTTCTTTACTTTTTTTCTAGTTATTTTATTTGAAGGAAGCACTTTTTGGGGTATAACTTTTAAAAACCAATTTCAAATCCCTAAGAACAAAAAATGATCAAACACAGGTATTACAATCACACAACTCTGCTGTAACCCAAGCCCTTGCCTTGATTCCACAAGAACCATGACAACTGATTCACACCTTCATGCACAGCCTTTGCTTATGTTTATTAAGTAGGAAAAATCACCATATGGCTCAGAAGTTTCCATTTTAAACTCAGAAAACTGATAATTAACAAGAATAGAACAGTAGGTTTTAATCCAAGTGATTTGTTCTTCAGCTATCTAAAATGTATTCCCCGTTTCCTCTGCTGGGTTGACATACATTTGCTCCATCTAGTGGGAAGCTAATTAAGACATTTCATTTATAATGGAAATACTTGTTAAGCTGTTTAAAAATGGATGGTGAAAAATGAATTAAGCCATTGTTCTTTTGCTAGTAATCTTCACAAGGCAAATTATAGATGGCCTTCTATATGAGCTGTGTTTGAAATAGATTTCTAAACATCACCTCAACATTTGAAAATGAGAAGAGATTAGACCTTGTTTTCTCTCTCTTACCTGTATGTATTAAAGATAAACTGAAACATCTTTACTGGCTAACCTCAAAGGCAACCAGGTGCTCTGCATTTTGCCTCTGGAAAATTTGTAATGGTCCCCATTTTTAATAAAGGCCAGAGGAGCAAAGGGGCCAAGTCCAGGCTGCTCCCCCTCCCTGGAGTGTGGTGGCCCGAGTGTCACTCTGCACACCATAGCCCAGGGGCTGTGCCTGAGCTGGGCTTTACTTTGCTTTTGCATGTCTTAAACTTGCATTCTGATATTAAAGCTAAAGCCTTCTGATGTTTTTTAGAACTTAAAGAGAGTTCTCATACTTTTCATGTCAATAAGAAAATGTTTGCATTCTTTTGCTCTGAGAGAAGCATTTGAGTGATTGGAATGGTCACCAATCCCAGTGATGGGATGACCTGCTTTGGGCAATAATTGGTCACCTTTGTACAGTGGATATAAATGGAGTCAGAAATCTGAATAAAGAGAATTCTTGCATGCTGACCCCAGCCCTGTCTGCCTGGTCCGTTCCAAGCTCCAGCCACGTAGGCTGCACCAAACAGTGCAACACTGGGTCACCAGCCCTTGGCTGTGGGGCTCCGAGGGCACTCAGCCCAGGCTGTGCCCACCGGGGAACTGAGCAGCTCCAGAGGTGTGTGAAGGCTGCAGGACATCAGAGCTCAGCCCAGGCTATGCCCACTGGGAACACGAGCAGCCCCACAGTCTGTGTGTGTCTCTGTGTGTGTGTGCGTGTGTGAAGGCTGCAGGACATTGGAGCTCACCCCAGGCCGTGCCCACTGGGAACACGAGCAGCCCCACAGTCTGTGTGTGTCTCTGTGTGTGTGTGCGTGTGTGAAGGCTGCAGGACATTGGAGCTCACCCCAGGCCGTGCCCACTGGGAACACGAGCAGCACCACAGTCTGTGTGTGTCTCTGTGTGTGTGTGTGTGTGTGAAGGCTGCAGGACACCCCTGCCGAGGGCAGGGCAGCTGCTGGAGCTCACAGGCAGCAGCTCTGCACTGACACCAGCACGAACTGCCCGGGCTCAGTGCTGGGGCTGCCATCAGAGGGATTGATGCACTCTGCAGGAAGGGGCCGACAGCAATCTCCTGATACTCCCCGAGGGAAAATGCAAATCCTGGCACCTGGGAGGGCAGAAGCTACAAACAAAACAAGCTGGGGCTGCCTGACTTCGGAGCAGAGCAGCTGAAAAGGACCTTGGGCTCTGGGCACAAAGAACACTGGGCAGGAGCCAACAGTGTTCCTCGGCAGCAACACAGAGCATCATCCTGGGCTGGAGTCAGGTGTGATGAGATAAATCCACTTCTGAGAACCAGAGAGTTGAAATTATACTTTAAAAACACATGATAGAATCTGCCTTCTTGCAGAATCTCCCTGTCCTCTCCAGAAGCCTCCATTTTTTGTGGAGGAGGGTGTATCCCAAAGCCAAAACAAAACCATTGCTTCCAGGCAGATGAAATGCAGGAAAGAAACTGCTTCTGGAATACATCAATATATTAAAGGTAAAAAAGGTGCAGCAAATATCTCAGTTTGACTGTGTTAAAAACATTTCAGGGATCAGAAAGGACAAGAAACAAGAAACAAAAACAGACAATTCAGAATTCCACAAGAAATGTAGGTTTATCAGATGAATACAGCCTGAACAATGGTAGCCCCTCAGCAAAGATTTCTACCATGCCCAATCTATCTGTTTCTGTTACATGAATTATGCTAAATAATCACACTAAAAAAAAATCCCTTGGATAGGTTAATATATTCCTCAGCAAAAGGCAGCCAATGAGAGGTGTAGATGAAATTATTAACTACAACCTCAACATCTGCTCAAGGCTCTCCAGTCTCAGCTGACCCTCTGCACTATCAGAGCTGTGAATAAAACAGATCATCTTTAGACAAGATACCCAGAGTAAGCCTGTCCATCACAAACTCCTGCCTGACTGAAAAATGCACACTGTAATGTGCAGCCTGCTTCTCAAAGTACATGTACCACTGCTGTCATCCTTCCCACACATCCCCACCCAGGACCTGACAATTGTTAGGCACAAATTCCTGCTTTAGCAGCTGCTCCTCCCAGCCACTCAGACAATGGAAATAGAACCACCCTAAACACGAATCCTGCATCCATCCCTTTCTTTCCTGCTTTTAATTATCAAGAGGCTTCAGATGCCCAGAGCACGCATCCACCCACCCTCAGTCGTTCAGTAACCAATGATGTTGAAGTGAATGATCAGTTCCAGCTGATGTGGAACTAAGGAACCCATTAAGGCCATCCCTGTGCAAACCAGCCTTCATCCCCAAACCACCAATTTCCTTCTGCTTTGGGAGGCTGAGAGCCATCATTACCAAGGAGGCTCTCCAAGCAATGAGGAATCAAACACACAACCCCCTGCAACTGCCCCTCAAAGAACACTAGTTTGGGTCTAGCTTCTGAAAAAGTTATTTGTTACATGATTTTCTTAGAATTTGTGTAGATGCTAAAATTCCTGTTTGTACATGAAATGAATTCCTCCATCTGGGAAGGTTTGATGACCAAGTTCTGTGAAAGGCAGTACAGAACATTCCCCTCTAAGACATCAAATGAGAAAGTTATTCAGATTTGCACATTTTTCACAATATGCAGCTTTGACAGCCTCCTCTGCCCAGTGAAATAGGAGAGACTCAACCCAACTCTGTCATCTGCTAACAGACTGACAGAGACAAAACTGGCACAAAGTCAAACACGAGAGCCTTAATAGATATGAAAATTGACCAAAATCTTACGTATGAAATTTGGTTTTCTTCTTGTCCACACTGAATCTTCCCCTTGCAGTCAGAGTTCATCCTCTTTGTAATCCATTATGAATATGTAACACAGCTTTTCTCCAGTCTTGTGCAAGAACATTTTCTGTCAATGGAAACAGTTATCTCATCTTCCCTTCTCTCCCCTTTGAGTCTCTGTTCCCTGGGCTAATTAGGACTAACACATTTGGTGTTTTTCTCATAGGTCACAGTTTCTAATGCTCTGGTTATTGCAGCTGCAATAAATCAGAGTGCACTTTCTCACACAACTAGGGAATTCTGGGGGTTCTCACTGCTCATGCTGGGAGATAAACCCCCATGTCTCTTATTTTTATCCAAAGTACCCACGAAGCTGAATAACTGCAACCACTCATAACTCAGTAAAACCTGGCTTGGTTGCAGGGGCTGAAATTAGTCTTTCAGACAATCTCCAGTATTATCTGACTTGAACAGTAACTGAACAGCAAGAACTAATGAATCTAAACACAAATTAACCATAAGCAGCCTAAATTTAATCAGTAACTGGCACTGATAGAAATATTTTTATCCCATGGCAACGGATTTTAAAAAGCCTTTCTTACAACAACAGAACAGAATACAGGGACCTTTTTTATAATGCAAAGTGAAACACACACGTGATAAATACTTCCTAGAAAAGCACCAGGAATTACAGGGGAGCACAGGCTGAAGAGGATGCAGCAGCATCACATTCCTGAAAACAAAGGCAACCAGACTGTTCTAAGAATCTGCAGGCACAAAGACAGCAAACTTTATGAAATCTGCCTTCCCTGCAAGTCAGAGCTGAGCCTGCACTGTGAGTGCTGTGTCAAGTGCTGGGCACTGCACTTCCCAAAGGAAGGACACAGCTGGAGAACAGGAGCCAACAAGCAGCAGCATGATGTGAAACAAACACCATGCTTGTTTTCTGTACACCAAACTTCAGGTGAACAGGAAACCAGCAGAAGGAGACCATCCATCCCGGATGGATGTGAAGTGCTCTAAGATGCCATAAGGAGATGTGTGGAGTGGATTTAAAGAAGAACTTTCTAAAGGGAGAGGAGTGGGATTGACTGCTTGAAGGCACCCTCCAGCTGCCAGCTGTGGATGTTCTAAGAACAGGTCACACAAATGAACACAGGGAATTATTTCAAGTTAATCCTGATGTGGACAGCAGACAATATTGATAGAGTTAGTTCAGTACCTTTAGAGTACGTATTTGACTGCTGCATTTATCTTAGGTCAGATAAAAATCAGAATTTATGCATTATTTACCCTTTTCCAAAGAGACTGGCATCCTGTGGGGAGGTCAGTTTTCAGGCTTTACAAAGGACAATCTTACACTACCTTAATATGAGGCATGAGAAGAGAATCTGCATATAAACAACACAAGACAAACTGTATGGTAAGAGGAGAGAAAATAGAAAAGAAATGACAAAAGGAGGGGAAGGAAAAGAAATGAAGATGATACAAAGAAACACCACAGCGTGAGGGGGGACAATGCTTAGCTATGGCTGTGATGCAGCACCAGGAGCCCTCAAAGAATTCTATGCTCCATCTTTGTGGTAAGCTATTTGTGTGGGTTGCTGAATGGTCCCTGACAGGAATTTCAATTGGTCCTCTCACTGTCTCTTCATGGAGGATGGTATTTTTTGGCAATTAATACTGCTCAACCTTTTTTTTCTTCCCCAGGCAGTAGATAAATCTCAGAGCTCATAAACAAACCCAAGAATAAACAAAAAGGAGTGGAAATGTATCACAGCCTAAACCCAAACTCTGCCAGCTGGAAGCTGCCTGCCAAAGCCCTGAGCTATCTGGCAATCCCACAGGCTGAGTAGGACTGAAGCTTTCCATCTCTAAAGAGCCAGGCTACAGGTAAGACTTGCTGCTGAGCTTTCTGGAAGAGAAATACCAGGAGAAAAAGAAGCTTTTACTGATGAACTAAACACAACTTCAAATTTCATCACAGTTTTGCTCTACCATCTGAGAATTTTAGAGGGAGAAAACAGTCCTGTGAGTTATTAATTGAGGGCGTTCTACAAATGCATGGTGCAATTCAGTATGCCATTTAATAACCCAAACATGGAAATCAGACCAACAATACAGCAGCAACACTATCATGTTGGATGATCTTTTCATTCAGGAAAAAAATGAACTCCCTTTCTGCAGCTGAAGGACAATGAGGGTGAGTCACCAGCTTTGTGACCTGTGAGCTTCCTATAAACTGCAGGAGCAAATCAAGCAGCCCAGTCCGAGATGGAGGAAGCTGGGAGATGCAAGGTTTAAGGCTGTATTAATGGAATGGAACCACCAAGTGGAAAGAAAAGCCTAAGTTTAGGCAGACACAATTTCAGGCTTCATCTCTCTTGGGCACTGGCTCCATTTCAGCAAAAAGTGATTAACTGCAAACCCCAGCATTGGTAAATTAATCCACCATTTCCACTGATGCTGCTGTGCTGAAAAATCTGGGTAAGTTCTGCTCCTGGCTCCACTTCCCAAGGTGACATGCAGATGCTTTATTGGTGCCCTCTGAGCAGCCAGACTGAGCTCCACACTCCCACACGTCCAGGGCACTGCTGTGACCTCACATCACTTCAAGTGCATGACCAGGTACTATCATGGCTTTACCTCTGTTTGCTGTGTTTAGCATTCCCTCACTAAAACAGCAAACAATTATTCAGGTCTGTTCTTCATTTGCTGAATGTTAATTAAGTTTCGTGCTTGTTTCTTTATGCATTTGGAATGCAGCTCTCCCAAACCCACAAGCATTTCAGAGTGTATCTGGCACTGCCTCGCTGTGGGGCCAGCCAAGCTCCCAACCACACCATGCCCAGCTCAGGTGGGATGCCAGGCTGGCTCCTCACTAGGGCAGAAGGGTCCAGTCCCCATTCTGAGAACACATCACCAACAAACACCCAGCTGACATGTGCTGATGTGATTTCCTCCATGCACAAACCCGAGAAGCAGGCAGAGGTGTGATTCCTACAGCACACACGGGTGACAGAAAGAGGGATGGCAGCCCCCAGGCAGCCCTGGCACAGTGACTGTGGCCAGAGCCGTGCCAGGCAGGCAGAGAGGGAGCCTCAGTGTCTGTGCCCTCCTGAGCAAAGTGCCCCGGTGTGCTGGCCAGGACACACAGCAGGGATGGGATTGCTGGCAGGGATGGGGCACTGCCCTGCCCGAGGCAGCTGCCAGGGGACAGAGCCTTTCTCAGGGACACACAGGCACCTTGTCCATCCCCAGGCTGCCACAGCCTCGCTCCTGATGCTTTCCAGCAGCTCTTGATCCCTCACGTGGACAGAATTGTATCCTAACATGCAATTCTGGCTCCTTCTGTGGGTGGATTTAGCACTGTAGCAGATTCCAGGAGATTTCAAAGGCAGTTCACACTGGCCCATATGATCATTTCTCGTCTGCTATTTCATGCTGGACCATGTTCAGCAGAAAGGAAGGCTTCTATTTTCCAAAAGAATTATGTTCACTTGCTAAATAATCAGGTTTTCTTTTATTTTCTAGAATTCTATGCAGATTATTTCATGAAGACCAGGATCACAAGGCACTCAGAGTAACAAACTAATTTTAAATTAATATTACTGCTCTAATTTCCTAATAATTAAAGTACCTGGTATAGCAATTACTTTGGAGGCCCTGTTGCTGTTTGCTAGGCTACACTGCAGGAGTGGTGCAGTAAAACAGCAATTTCAACCCAATCCATGTGCTAGAGGATGCACAGCACTCCCCTGCTGCAACACACTTCCCTTCAGTACTCACACACTGATTTTGTTGATAAAATAATGAAGAGACTCCTCTGTCTCTATTTTAAAAATAGGCTGTAGGTCCCAGCATTTCTCAGGAAATTAGGTAGCCTAAGTTTTGTCAACCTCTACAGAATCTTCTCAGGTAAAAAGGACAAACACCATCTTCCACGTGTCAGGCTCAGTGGAGGGTATTTTTTACTTTTTTTTTTCAATTCTCCGAGGAATTTTTTTCCAAGGTTTCTTTTTTTGTGAGACAGTTTCCCTGTTATCACTATGTCTCCTTATGTCCACCTCCCTTCATCAACTGCACTGCAACCCTGAGCACACTTTCAAGCAAACAACCTGGTGTGATTCAAGTTGGCAAGCATTTTTAATTAGAAACAACCCAAACTAAAAGGAAGGAAAAGTTCTGTCCATAAAAGCAGAACCTGAACTCAAATATACCCATGGAATACTAAAGAACTGTAAAAACAGAAACCAAAAAAACTCAGGGAAGTAATAAAGAACAATTTAATCCCAAATCTTTTCCACTGGCACAATGCTTTATCAGCAAGGACATGCGTGACAAGAGGAGCAGATCTGCCACTGTTCCAGCAACAGGCAAGAATCAAGGCACAGAAACAAGCCCAGCACTGCTGCCCTGCTCTTGTGCCAGCAGAACTCACATCACAACCTAACACATATCATTATCATGAGTTGTTGAAGTCCAGTGACATTCTGAACACATTTGTGATGTACCTCACTGCTTTTCTCCACCACACTGAGAAGATCCATCCTAGCAGATAAAAGGTTCCACAGTGAGAAATTTCAGCTAAGCCATGACCTCACAGATCCCTGTGATCAGCAGTGAAGGGAAATACAGCCAGGTCCAGGCTGAGCAAGGAAGATCTGTGAGGTAAAACTGCAGCAGCACTGACAGGGCTGATGGCAGCACCACCACTCCAGCCTGAGCTCTCAGTGCTGCTGGGAGCTGCAGGATCCATTCCCAGGCTGGCCTTGCTGATATCCCACTGAGCCATGAGGCAGCAGGCATATTTTAATAGAGTACCTATGATTTGTAACACTTTCACTGTGCTTCCCAGTTTTGGTTCCAGTAATTCAATCCTTCCCTTTTAGCAGCATAATATTCATTCCATTTCTCTGGGAATGTAATTTATATTAGATAGTAAGCACCAAATGGCAAGGAAGGAATACTCATCACTTTTTCTTGCTCTAAGGAAAAAAAAAAAAAAAAGGAAAAAACCCTCAGCAAAGATTTTAATGTTCCAGAAAAAATACTGTTATATGCTTGAGTTTCCAATGAGCTGCTAAACCAGAAGTATCAAATAATTCTGGAAGGTTCTGTCTTTCTAAAAGAGAAGGGTAATTTTGTGAACAATTAAAAGCATAATCATGTGTGACACTTGCAATGTAATTTAATCCCTACAGTGGGAAGAACTGACATTTGTAGTAGTAAGTGAGTCCAAACTGTTTATGCCATCCATAAGCATATTGGCTCCTGTGTGTGACCCAGGAATCCCAGCAGCAGGAGATTTCCATGCAAAGCCATGTAGCAATTTGCTGCTGAAGAGCTCTTGTTTTACAGCCCTGCATGATGCCTACAGCTGTGTGGTTTGGGCAGAAGGCAACACAGATTTGCCAGGATGGATAACTGCACATGGATCTTACAGTGGCTGCAGTGTGCAGTTGACATCACCGCCATTATCTCTGTATCAGCATTTCTGAAGCAATTTATTGTTTTTGTCTGTATGTACCCTTAAAGGGTTTTCCTTTTTTCTTTCTTTTCTTAAACAAAACACAACACAACATCCTTTCCATTAGCTGACACTTAAACTGGAAACCTAAGGCAGGCTAAAGAAAATTCCATTTTTAACTGGAAAAGATGGGTCATCCATTCCTGTGCTGAATGTAAACAATGAGGCACAAACACAGCCAACAACAGTGAAAGTATTACAGAGCAGCAGCAGGATGCAGTGCAGCAAGCAGCTGCCTGTTACAGGTAAGTTTAACACACACTAGTGCTTTGTTCCACCCATCAATCCCCCATTACTGTTCTAACTCTGACAAGTGAAATTAATAAGCAAACAGTGAAGTCAGACATGTTTTGACAGGGGCCCAGGATAAGATTCTGCTTTCAACAGCAGGGTGGACCAGCTGATCTCCTGAGGTCCTTTCCTTCTCTGAGCCTCTGTGCACATTTCTCTCTCCTCCTCCTCACTGAGAAGAGGGTGAGACAAGTGAAATGTGTGATAGTGAAAAGTAAGATGGGGTTCAAAAGATACTGCAGTGTTTCTACCCCCAAAAGAAAGGTCTGTTAACCATAATATTTTGATAAAAATGAAAAACAACTGAGTAGTTTTAAAAGACTTTAAAGCCATGGGGTAAAAAACTAATACACATTAAGATAGAGAAAGCAAAGGTTTGAACATGGCACTATCCAAGTGCTGAGCTCCTGGTACTGCTTTAACTCCCCAACTCCACTGACCTGTTACAGAGTCACAGGGTGGTGCAGGTGAGCTGCTGCTGTGGACAGATCTTCCCCAGCACAGCTGCACACAGGACTGGCCTGGCAGCATCAACTGCATCCTCACAAGCTCATTGCAGCTGCAATTAGAGACAGGCTGCTCCTCCAGCACATAATTTGTGGTGTTTTAACACCACAGCACTCCTACACGCTGCTCCTCAGAAGGGAGCAGCTGCTTTTGACATCCCTCTGCCACTGGGTCATCTCTCTGTACAGAAATAACAGAACACATGGATGTGAAGGGACCATTTTGGAATTGCACACAGCAGGGAAAAGGGGGTGCTTATTTTTCTAATCACTGTTTATTTTGTATGTAAAAATGGACCCAGAATCTAAAATCAGGAATCTCCCTGTAAAGCCTGAGCAAATACCTGGAGCATGGGAATGGGGCAGCAGTCACAAAGATGTACAAAGAACCAAAATGTTGAAGCCTGTTAATCTCAAAGTGCAGAAAAGCAGAAGCACACAAATGCAGGTCATTTCTCTTGTCTTCCCTTAACAAACAAACAAACAAACAAACCCACCATTTCCCAACTACCCTGTGGATGGACTCTGCTTCAATATTTAAGCAAAGGGGACCTGAAAGGGGAGGAAGGCACCCATCCTTGAGTGAAATAATATTTTATCTGTGCTCTGGCTTCCCCTCCTGTGTCCAAGATGTGAAGGGTAAGCAGATGCTTTTTTCCTCTTCTGTCTCCTTCCCCTTTACCTGAGATGTGAATACATTACCTGGTTTTAAAATCAATCAAATATCTGTATTTCTACTCACATTTTTTTTCCCCTTGTGGAAACACCTCAGCTTTTAAGAACAGGTGCTTGTTAGGGCAATTGGGGCAACTCCAAAGTAAAGCTATTTCTCAGGGTAACATCTTGCCCACATGTTAAGACAAATGGATGCAGCTTTCAAGGAAAAGACAAGAAGTGGGTATTATTTACAGATCTACTACTGAGCAGCTTTTTGCTCTGTAAAGCAACAAAGTCAGCAGCACTATCACACCAAGAATCAGAAGTCATCTGATTTGCTGAAGATATTTAAGGCCCTAAACTAATGAAACTGAGACCTTTGAGAGTTTGTTACATGGTATATGAACACGAAATAGAAGCAAATTGATATGTATAGCTGTTTGCCAGAAACAAGGGATTTGCTTTATTTATTTGGGAAGACAAATTAAATTCCCCTGGTACTAAATGGAGATTAGCATTTTTTAAAATGTCTGCATGTTAAATTGCCATGTATGCTGAGTGTGTCCCAGAATTGCCCAGTACAGAGCATTTTGAAAAGATATCTGCAAGGTAGAGTCATAATAATAATGACTGACTCTATGATGCTTACAGTGATATAAATTGTAACAAGTATTTGTACATTATGAGAAGCCTTCCCAGGCATACTGTAAAGAACACAGACATTTTTAGGGAATATGTATGTAGTTGAATTAAGAGATGAAATGTAACCTGTGTGGGATAGTGCTTTAAGTTTTCCCATAATGGCACTTCAAGGCTGGTGATGGTGACTTGAGATGGTAAAAGCCAAGCAATATGGCAGGAACAAGCAGCTGGCAGAAGCTTTGACTTGCAGGTATGCACAGTTGATCGTGGCACTAAACATTTTTAACTCACCTCCTATCTGGGTTCTACAGCACAAACCAACATTCTCCTTTTGTGTGACTCGGGAGAAAAACCTGGAAAAGGAAGAGGTGTCCCACTACCCTTAACAGACAATAGGTTCTTCTGCACTCTTTTTCAAAGACATCACATGAATCCATTCTTTTGCAGTCACACTGCATCCAGAGGAATCAATCCTTGGGTGACAGGACTGAAGCTGACAAGGAGCTGAGGAAGGAAAGGTTCTGACCTACTTAGGGCAGAAACAACCAGGAAATGCTGAGAGATGCAGGACCAAGTGGCTAACCACTGCTGCAAAGTTCTCCCACTTGTGCAGTTGGTGTAGTGTCACCCTGCTTTTGCATGTCTTAAACTTGCATTCTGATATTTTTGCTAAGTGTTCTTAGAGAGAGTTCCCATACTTTATCAAGTAAACAAGAGAATGTTTGCATTCTTCTGCTCCAGGAGGAGCATTTGAGTGATGGGGATGTTCACCAACCCCATTGATGGGGTGATCATCTCTCTCTGGCCAATAATTGGCCACTTATGTACAGTGTATAGAAATGGAGTCAGAAATTTGAAATAAAGAGAGAACACTTTCATACCTGACCTTGCCCTGTCCTGCCTGGTCCTTTTGTGCTCCTGCAACACATGGTGACAACAATGCCACAGTGTAGGACAGAAAAAGATGAAGAAAAAGGCTCTTATCAAACTTCTCAATATGAGTTTGTAATAGATTAGCATCACTCCTATATTTCAGACCAACAACAATGAAGTTTAACAAGGCTGCATGAACAGTTCCTTGTCTGTCTGTTCCATGAGGACTCAAGGCCCTCTTGGATAAATAAACAATGGGACTGTAGTAAATGTCTGCCTTTCTCATACATTTCCCTGTTTTGTTTTCTTTAGCTTTTAAACAGAAATTCAATCCATGCCTGTTACTGCCTGTATTGGACAGGATCTAACTCCCTTGGACTACAGAAGGAAAAACAGGCAGCAAACCCTGCGTGTGTAGGATCATTCTGTCATTACTAAAAGCCTGGCAGAATTTAAACTAGACACTCATTAACTGGCTGAAAGGTTTCCACCACTTGCTACCTTCCTGTCCTAGAGGTCCATGTTCTAAGAATTCCTGTAACTCTGCTGGGTGTAAGATAATGAATTCTGCTGTGATGTCCCTTACTGAGAGAAATCAAGTGTACTGAAGAGTTCACAAGCTCTGTTAAGGATGAATTCCTACATTTCTTTAAAACAGAATGAAAAACGATGCCAGATTTGCAACCAACAAAAGAAGTATAAAAGGAAACCCATCCCAAGGGTATTCTGCCAAAGCCAAAACATGAAAAAGCATTTATGCTGTAGACTCTTGAACATGTAGCTAAACTGAGTTTGACTTTCCAAAGGAAATTAAAACACACAGTAAAGGACTGTCAGCTAAAGAAACAGGAGTATTGGGAATTGATTGGAGATGCAGGGAGGATCTAGCTGAAATGAAAATGTCTACGTAAAACAGAAAAGACAAACAAATGCTTGGCTCCAGTTTTCAGGGGGGATGTGGGATGGATATCCCATACATCATGGCACAGAGAAATCAAGGAAAAATGTGCAAAACAAACTCAGAAAGCCCAACACCAAAAACTGTTGAGGGAACCTACGTTCTCCATGCCAGAATCCTGAGAGAAACAGCACAGAGAACACCCATTCAGCAGAAAGGATTTTTAATAAATGCTTTCAAGTGTTAAGAACAGCTATTTCAATACACCTTCTCCACTTCTCACAAATTAGGAGCATGGGTTCCTCACTCACTGCTTCAATGAACATAAGAACAGTGAAAGCATTTTGCATAGAGTTTACAAACCCTTTGCCCTCTACTTTGTCTCTACAAAACCTGGACAGCTGCTCACTTGTTTATCCCCCCAAAAGAACAAAGAATTCTGTGAAACTCTGGATTTGATGTCTTTGTTTCCACTGTTCTTGGTGTAAGTGTTAAGATGACTATGAGTGCTTCAGCTACCAGCAGTTACTATTCTTTTGAAGTCATTCCTTTCCACTGAGTTTACACCCTAATGGGATATTGCTAGCTGTTGCTTCAGTCTAGCTTATATTTTTCAACTAAAAACACCTTCATACAGAACTTTTTAAAAACATTCATCCATTAATCTTAACATTCTACAGCATTTAATATGCATTGTCTCAAAACTCATCAACCTGCTTCCTTTGACTTTCTACATATTTCACAAGGCAGAATTGCCTGTAATTGTACTATCTAATCTGATCTATTTCTGTAACATCAATATCCTGATTAAAATGTTATCCAGATAATGTACAAATGCTCCTATGCAAGGTCAAGCCCAACAAAATCTCTAAAACAAAATAACAAAGGGATGCTTAAGAGTCAAAAAAATGACTGAGAAATGTGGATACACCCTGGATCAACTATCTAGTTATTTCAAATTGACAGCTACCACTACATTAAGCAGTCCTTGCAAGTTGAACAATGAAAAGCATCCTAAAGGGAGCAGCATCCTGATGCTCCAGAGGCATTTCTATTACATCTGCCACTAGACAGCTGCTCTCAAGTGTTACATCTCATCTTGCAGGACTGCAAGGAATGTTTTAGTGATCTTTGGTTAAGCTTGGACATTGAAATGCTTAGATGATAATTTGCATTAATTATAGTATTGGGCAACATTTTACAGTTAGGAATTCTATTTTTAAAAATATTCTCTCTGTGTAATTACATGTTTGAAATGCTTTCTGAGAAACTGGTCTGGAGGATTTCTGCTTTTACTGCCATGTTGAAAAATTTCCCACTGTGAATGAGTGGCTTTGTTCATTTCCATTTCTCAATTATTTTCTGATCAACGAGTTCTTACCCTGATCCAGCCTTGCAATCAATCCCCTGTAGTCAGTGAGGCACCGTGCTCTGGCACTATCAGCACGTTGGCCACAGAACATTTCATTTGCTCACCCTGGCTGCTACACTAACACTGTGTCTGAGTAACCACCAGATTTACTAAAGCTTCTTCCAGGAAACTGCCATTGTCTGGAAATGCATCCACCTAGGAATGCAAATAGATCCTGACTCAGAAAATGAATGCCAGGCTTTCCTCAGCCCTCTGTGCTGGCAGTCACAGCTCTAAGGGATGCTGGAGTAGCTGCCTAACATTTCACCAAAGCTCATAAACACCTCCCCATGGCTGTGGCTGAACAATGGGATTCATTAAGTGGAAAGCTCATGTCCTTCCTAACAACTTTTTTTAGATCTCCTGAGCTCTTGTCAGGACTTGCAAAGCAGCAGTGAAGATGGCCCTGACAGCACCCAGTCTATTCCTGCTGTCTGCTCAGTGGTGAGCTGTGATTTAGGATTTTAGGGGTGCACAGCACATGTACTGCACACCAGGCACTTCCTGGCCCTTGGCCTATCAGAGCCTCTTCACATGGGAGCATTTTCCCCTCAGAATGCCCTTCTCAGTCACTGTCCACAAACACACACCCACCACAGAGAACTCTAAGAAAATACACTTTCCTGCACAGCTGTGGCTGCCTCTTCACAGCAACTGACTGAAGCCATGGTCCACTCCTCAGGGCATTTCCCAATTCCCCAAAAATGCCAAACTCCAGGAAGAAATGCTCAGTCATGATCATGGAATTCAAGCCTAAGAGGGCTGGACATACAGAAGACTCAGATCTCACCAGGAAACAGAAGCAACTTTGTCATCTTAAAAGACCCAAGAGCCCCTGAGTCACTGAGGGATGAGCAACACAGGCATTAAATGAAGCTTATCTAGAAAATGTGAGGTGTCCTAATGAAAACTTCTTTGCCTGCATTCACTGACACAGGAACTGACTGAAGACCTAACAGAGCATCAGCCACAATCTGGTTTGTTTGATTTGGACCTACATCCAGCCCACACACTCTTCCTGCTATGGGATATATGTTGGATGTTTCAGGGTGTCTCCTCAGTATACAAACAGCTTCCTCATTAACAACTGCAATCAGGATGAGACACTTTAATCATTTTCCACATTTGAATCCCTACTTTAACTTACACACTACAGCATGTTAAGACTAATATTTGTCACATTAGAATGGTTTTGGTTGGAAGGAACCTTTAAAGGCCACCTAGTCCAACCCCCCTGCCATGAGCAGATCAGTTTGCTCAGCTCAGAGCTCCCTGCAGACCTGGAATGCTTCCTGGGATGGAGCCTCTAAACCCTCTCTGCCAACCTGTGCCACCATTTCACCACTCACATTGTAATAAATTTCTTGCTTTTATCTACCTAGATCTCTCCTCTTTCAGTTTAAAACCATTACCCCTTGCCCTAGTACAACAGGCTCTGCTGAAAAGCCTGTTCTCATCTTATTTATATGAGAAAAGCCTGTTCTCATCTTATTTATATGAGAAAAGCCTGTTCTCATCTTATTTAAAAAGCCCCTCTAAGTACCCAAGGGGTGCAGTACAGCCTCCACAGAGACTCCTCCAGCCTGAACAGCCCCAGCTGCTCAGCCATTCCTCATGGGAGAGCTGCTCCATCCCTCTGATCATTTCTGTGCCTCCTCTGCACCCCCTCCAGCAGCTCCCTGTCCTCCCTGTGCTGGTGGGGTCTCACTGAAATGGAGCAGAGGGGCAGCCCCACCTCCCATGACCCCGTTCTTGGGCTGGGCTCTGATGGGTTTGTAAGCACAAGAAGAGGGATCTGCTTCTTACCACGGTCTCAACTGCAAAGGCAATGCAGAAAACAAACTTCCTTTGAAAAATCTGTATTGTTATTAATGTTTATTCTTATTTTAAAACAAAATTTCTGAGCATACAGGCACTGCAGCTCAGTTGTTTACTATTTTTTTATGAAGATATTTGGGGGAAATTCTGCATCTGACAAAATTCTGGTTTGGATTTTAAAAATAAGCTGTTCTGATTCAGTTTCTGAACTCCAGGAAAAACGCAAGGGTGAACACACGATCGTAATTGTTTAAGACTGAAGGAAATCAGGTTAAGTCTTCTGGTGTAAGGCTGAAATGACTTGACATGGGATTATCAGGATCACCTGGAAACACTCTCTCTCCTACATTCCACAGAGTAAAGCTGAAGAAGATTTGGGTTTGTAGCTGCAAGTCAGTAATTAATGAAGTGAACGAAGATCTTTACCAATCAAATGTAACTACACATATTTAAAGTAGTAAAGACATTTTTATTCAACAAGAGGGGCAGCCCCAATTCAATGCAATTCTGAACTTCTGGAGTTACAATCACTCATGTTTCACTGTAGCCTAAATCCCCCAGGTCAGTTCAACCTGGATATGGGCTTGGGAGCATTTACCACACACAGAGCTCTGAATGCTCCCAAGGATGCCCTGACATCCTGACCCATTTCAGATGTGAGTATGCAAAGAACAAATTACAAACTTACCCGAATCATCATGACTGAGCACCTGATGTTATGAATCGTGTCGTACACCTTCTTGGAAATGTCCACAAACTGGTTGTCATCAAACAGATGGACTGTGTTCTTGCTTAAGCTGTCCAATGCAATATTTACTTGACTAATAAACTCTGGAATCACTAAAAAAAAAAAAAAAAAAAATTCAGTGACCATGAAAAGAATAGAACATGTAATATTTTTTCTGTTTGGCAAAACACCTTTGATAAAAAACTTTATTTTCTAAAAAGTATTACAGTAATAGTGCAATTATTTTTAAGTGAGAATACATTTGTAGTTTTTATCAGAGTTATAAAAATGCTCACGGTGAGCACATAAGCTGTGAGTGGTTGTACACTACTACAAAGAAGAAAGAAGTTTTAAAAGGGGAGCTGGGGAAGCAGTAGTAAAAATTTGTTTGTGCTTTCAATAGTGATTTTACTGAAAGAATCAGAATGAATAACCTGGCTCAAAGCTGGAACCACAGCTGAACAGAGTGCCACTGTTTCAGAATCTGCTTCCAGTCTGAACAGAGATGTAACGAGCAGAAGATTGATGCTTATTCTTCAGCTGAGGAGCCCCACAACTGTAACCTGAATTTACCAGGGCAATTTGTTTGATTGAATCAAAAAAACTGTGCATTTTGAGTCAGTTTGATATCAACCTGTGCTTTACCCAGCCCTGGGCATTTCCTTCTGATGCTGCAGGGCCCTATTCTGCACAGTGACCTGGTAGCACTGGTGTCCCCTGAGCCTTCACATCAACCTGAAGCAAAGGAAACCCTGCAGATAACACAGAGGGAATGCAGATGGAAAATCCATCACATCCAGAAAGATCTCAAACAAGCCCAGACCAAACTCCTTCCCTGTCACTTGGAGTCCAAGGACATAGAAGAAACAAATACAAAAGGATACAACTCAACCTGTGTAATATTCAGTATAAATAACAAACCTCGTGGTACCAAAGCTCTCTCAATCTGTTGGTTTGAAACACAAATATTGTTTGTGTTCCACCCTCCACAATTCCACACTGTGTAATTCACAAATTCTTAACACATGAAAGCAATACTACTAACACAATAAATCTGGAACATTCCAGGCAAATTTTGAAGTATAATAAATTTGTAGGCAGACAAAGCTTCAGCTGAAGACAACCAGATTTCTGAATTACAAAACCTGGCAATTTAATACTTCAGGTAGCAGGAAAGGTGCCCCAATAATGCTTTCCCTCCTTACTTTAATGAGGAGAGCCACATAACCCTTGGAGACACTTAAATTCATTCTCAAATTACAGTAACTTCACAGTCTTTGAGCCAACAAGCAGTTGCCACTTAATTTGAAAAACAGGGTAATTTAAAATCAGTGCTACCCTCTTCAGATAATCACTGGAATTATCTCACCTTCAAAAAGGTCACTAGAAAGATGAGGTATAAAAAGACAAGGTACATTTTTCATTTGCAATCAAATAAAATTATTAAGGAGAACAAGCCCCTATTTGTTGTTTAAAAAAAAATTCAAAGAACCACCACTGAGTGAGAACTTTTCATCATTTTGTAACTGTTTCCCAGTTGAACAAAGATTTTGGCCCCAAGACTATCAAGATAATTCCAAGTGGAGCAACCCAGGCTGCACTTGGGTACAAAACCACCACCTCAGGGCCTTCCTCTGGCAGCATTTCAGATGGGGCTGTGCAGCCAGAGCACTTTGACATGGACAGTTCAAACACAAGACCATGTTGTCATTCTGAAATATGTACACAACAATCTGCTAAGGAAGTGTGAAAATCCACTCGGGTATCAAACAGGCCTTTTCACTGGTCATTTCCCCTGGAAGTGATGGGATAACTCCCTCAAATCCAACACTACTGGGATTGATTTCAGTTTTGAGCTCCCAACCAATGACTCAAAAAAAAGAGCACTTAGTGTATAGGAGCTCTTACCCATGGATAAGTGACATTCAAAATACTTCACAGACCTCAAATGGTCAGACAACCCTCTGAAATACTGAATTAAGTGGACTCCAATTACACCAATAACGTGCATCTTTCCTGTACTTGGCTTAATTTTTCTAGGCAGCCTAAATATAGTGGAGAAGTGAATGCAACTGAAAATGAGAGGAAATGATTCATTTTTTTCAGTCTCTCAAAAGCAAAATTAAACAAGTAAAATTAAAAATATCAAGTGTTAGACAACTGAGAAGCACTAAATTTTTCAGGAGGGTTGTTTTATTTGTTCATTTTATTTCTTTTTTCTTTATGTCTGTTTCTCTTGCAACAAAAATTAAAAGCAAATTTCAATATAAGCATCTGTAATTCTGCTCCCCCTGAGGAAGGAGGTGCAGAAAGGAGGATGTTTGGAAAATACCAATATGTTCATAAGCATAATGTTCCAAGTCCCTAAAGTAATTAACAACTTCACACTATCAAAAATACATTCTTGAAATCAATCTAATTTGTTTTAAAATCCATCAAGTGCTCCCTAATTCCTCTGTTTTTTTTATATAATACTATTCATATTTCCTTGTAGGCATGTCTTCTTAGTCCTCTAATATTTTTGCTTGATTTTGTCATCTTCAATCAAAACCAACTAATGAACCCAGTCTGTAGTTTAACAGCTGTCAGGGCCCAGCTCTTCATACAGCAAACTAAACTTCACCAACTCTGTTCCAATTAGCAACTCTGTGCCTGTTATTTTTAGCAATAAAAAGATCAGGAAAACAGATTCTGAGCTTTGCACGAGGTAAGAGCACGAGCCACTGTGCTTGCACCTTTAAATCAGCTGTGTTTAGTGATTAACACCACTGCAGCCACCAGCAAAGCAGCTTGAGAGTGAAAAAAGCAACATTCTCCAAGCTAAACTGTGCACATGTGCCCAACACTCACCTAAAGAATGTCTTAACAAAACAAACACACCTGCCCAGACACGAACAGTCACCACCTCTGAGAACTGACCAGAAAAAAAAATTTATTTACAAAATTATTAATTTTTTAACATTCAAAAAGTTTGTGGTTTTTCACTCAGGGAAAGAAGGGAATAAGCTAGCAAACCGATGATTTATCTCAAGAGAAAGGATTTGTGGTAAATAACCAAAGATTCCCCTTCAGTGTTTATCCACATCTACAAAGAACTGTCCTGGGGTGACTTTATGATGTATCCCCAGTTGCCTGTTCTGTTTGTGCTGGATATTGAGCACCTGGACTGGGGAGAGACTGGGTGAGCTGAGCTGCACCCCACAAAAAGGACTTCCTCAATTTTGCCATCTCTCCTCAGGACGGTGAGAGGTTTTATTGTTTAACATTATTCATTTTTTTGTGCTTGTGGGCACTTTACTTGTTGAATAAACAGGGTTTTTCTCCACTTTTCTCTAAGGAGATTTTTTTCCAAACTAGATGGCGGAGGAGCTGCTTGAATTTGCTTTCTAGAGGGACCCCATCCAGAGGTTTCCTCCCAAATTTGCCCTAAACCAGGACAACACCTTGCCACATTTTCTCTAAAAATAGCCTCCACTGTTAGTTAGTTCAGTACCTCCACTGTTTTTTTATTGTTTCATATTATTCATTCTTTACGCTTGTGAACACTTTGCTTGTTGAATAAACAGGTTTTTTCCACTTTTCTTGAAGGAAATCTTTTCCCAAACTGGTTGGGGGAGGGGTTGCTTAAATCAGCTTTCTAGAGGGACCCCTGTGGAAGTTTCCTCCCCAAAATACCAGTGGTGCCAGCAGGCTGGGAAAAGGCTGGCGAGCTCCCACTAGAACAAAGAGTGAAGAACTACTCCTTCAAAGGCAGCTTTGAAATGGAAGTGAGAGCACAGGAAGTGACTGAAGCTCTCTGTGGCACTGCTTCAGAGCCCAGCTACACACACTCAACCCTGCCTTAACTCAACTCCAGTGGCCTTTCAACTCAAGAGACAACTTTCTTGGGCATTCAGCCACCTGCAGGCACCTTCTGAGCCTCAACAAAAGTAATTTTTAAAAGATCATTTAAAAAAAAATAAATTTGGGCAAGTTGGAGTGAAAAAATGGCTTCCCTTCTGAAGGTATGAAAATCAGAGTAAGTCATGAAAAAGAGACAGAAAACTTCCAAAAACCCATCTGAAGACAGAAATATCATCAAGTAAGGCCTAAAAAGCTACTGGATGAGTTTGATATGAAGCTAGATTGATAGCAGAGCACTGAAATAATGCAGATTTGCAGATGTGCAGGCAGGCAAGTTAAAAGGGCTGTGTGCAACCTAGACCTACACCAGGCCACAGGTGATGGCAGAATGAGAAGTGACTCCACACAAGACGTGTGTACACCAAGTATTTTATTATTCCCCCATAACCTGATCCCCTAGCATGAAAGTCAGTGTGATGGGTGTATATACAGGCTGCTTCCAGAGGATTTAAGCAGTTTTCCAGTTGCAAGGATTCAGTGGAAGCAAAGAAAAGTATGATTGTAAAAAATAAAAACACAGCCATCTCTTAAAGGCAAGGTAATACTAGAAAAAGTAAGAAATACAGTAAATAGCCACACAGTCTTTGCTCAGTACTTCTTTAATTACACTCTTTGAGATCAAATATTAGTTTGCACTTCTTGCCATTAACACATAAGCATCTGTAATTTTCTTCTGGAAAGGTATGTGACAATTTCAGATGGTAAGGACTTTGCCTATTCCAGTAAGCCCATTTTACTGCTAAGTATTATGTCTACTCTTAATGTCACTTCAATTTAGAATGGTATACAAAGAATTAAAAAAATAAAACCCATCTTAGCTGAGGCAACTGTGCTGCCTAAGGGACACCACGTGAAATAAATGGATCTGCTGACAGCAGTCTGAGTCACAGCACCCACCATGTAATTCAGAATGGAACAGACTGTTTCAGTGACTGATGGAGATAGCTTCATTAGAGGTATTCCAAAATACATTGAAATAATAATAGAATCACTGCAAAAAAGAGTACTGTGCACTCACTGCAAAAGGCTGAGCTGAATAACACAAGTTTTGAAACTCCGACTTGTGGCTGTTAAAAATCCACATAATGCAATCCTAATATGAAGCTCAGGCTGCTTCTGAAGCTGACTGCACTGTGGTACAGACCCTTAATTCAAGCCTCTATTTGTGTGATACAATGTGAAAATGGTAATTTTTTATTCTGGCACTGTATGCAATGGTTTTCCAAGAGATACATTTACATAAATATACACATATATATATATACAAGAGAAGCAGAAGAGCTTTATGACTCTATGCATTTGATACCCCCTTATATTAGCATTCATATTCAATCACTTGATTTGGTAAAAAGCTTTTGGGTTTTATGCAAGGAAAGAGATTAACTATTTGTGGGACTCACCACAAGCGAAGCTGGAACAGCTCGTGTTCTTCTGGCAGTGTCAATCCTAGGCCAGTGTATGAGAGGCAGGATCTCAGAATCCCTCCCTGTGCCCACCCCCCTCCTTGACTATTTAGAGCACAAAGAGCTGTAAGTTATCCTAATGGAATTCAGTATTTCATGCTGAAGTTTCTGCATAATGACAGTGTAACCCAAAATGAAGTAGCCCAGGCAGAGGCTCCTAATGAAAGCAAGCCGCAATCAGGATCTGCTTCTCTGACTCAGACCTGTGCCAAGTGCAGCTGTGCAGAGGCATTCTGCAGCTTGCAAAGCTGGCAGACTGCTGGCAGAGCCACAAGCACACAGCTGAGCATCTATATACATATATATACATATATATACGTGTACAGAGAATTACCCAGCTATATGCAAATGCACATCATGAATATTTTTGTATGCATATGTTTACAGACATATTTATATACAAACTATGCTGAACATGACAGTTTTGTGGTAGTAGATCTTCACAGCTTACAAGGGTAAGATTTTTAGGAGTTAACTACCCTGAATATGAGAAAATATTGATAGTGAGTGAGACCTAATTATTGGCAGTGTGTGTAATTAATGTGTGACAATCCAGTAAATTGCTGCTTTTCATTTTGAAACAGCCCTAATTTATTCCTCCCCTAAACACACCCATGCCAGTGATTCAGCTCCCTACCTGGAACACAGAGTTATTCTGCTTTGCACCAGGACAGTGTAGATGTACACACTCTGTTCTCCAAAATGTACAGGCCCAGGGGATTGATTGCTTGGGATGCTGGAATTCCTGCCCTTGGCCCCACACAGGTGCCCTCTCCACAGCCTGGCAAACACATGGAACACTGCACCTGGGAATTAAAGCCATGCCTGGAATCTGAACACCTCAGGTCAAGGCTTCAGTGGAATCCATCACAGGGATTTTCAGAAGGGTTCTTTGTGGGCACAGTTCTGAGGGAGTAGATGAGTTTCCCTGTGTAAGGAACTCATCAGAGACAGGTCACAGCAGCCAAAAGAGCAGAGAGACAATTTAAATCATTTACATAACACTCCTTTTTTTAAGCCCTCTACCTAATACATTTTGCTGCCATGCTGAAGGACAGACTGACCATGAGATCCCAGATGAGAACGACATTTCCCCCCAGGCCAGATGAGAGGAATTTCAGAATCTATTTCTCATTCCTTAGCAGACAGTGTGGACCATGTGGGCCTGTCTTGTCTCATCAGTCCCATGCTACAGCAGGGCATCCATGAGCTGTGGAAACAACCCCTACTCCCCAATTCAGTTCACAGCCCAGAACATGCCCTGCTTTCCTTTAAGGGGGCTTCATTTAGAGGCACCTGCACTACATGGGATGGCACACAGATACACAGAAGCTAAGACTAGTAAATACCCAAAATCTGTACCTAAAAAAACCCTTAAACACAGCCAAAGCCCAGGCAGCAAGAGCAATAATAATTAGAGACAATTAACAAATCAGGCAATTTCTACAGGCTGCTGACCAAATACTCCCAAATTGGGATTTTCCAAATGGATTGAGCAGGACACAGAAAATGCCATGAAAAGGAAATTAGGAGGAAACAGAGGTCCTGGGGGAATTACTTCATTCTACATAGGAGAGACTATCTGAAGAGAAATCAGAACTTTTTAGTAATTTAAGTGGAAAAATAAAGTCCTGGGAGCTTAATAAAAATAAAATCACAAGGACCCCAAACCCCTCTCTGTGAACCTTGTTTGGCTGCATTGTGGAAGCACTGTGCCATAAACCACCTAAAATAGAGAATGGGGTTAACTCACCAAAACCTTACAGTCACCCTGTGAGGGAGAAAGGTGGGAAGAAACAACTGAGCACAGCAATTCCCAACACACAAAGCTGTTTCTTTATCAGATTATGATTTCTGATATTCAGGTGCTCAGAGTCTTTTTGCCCTCCTGGATGTTTCGGGGCAGGCACAAGAAAGAGACAGAGGCTTCAAGGTTCAGGTTTTTCCAAGGTCTATCATGGTGTTTATTCTTTTTCTTATCTCACAGTTCACTCTGTCCTCAGCGAGGGCTGCTCTGAACACCGGCCAGCAGGGAACTCTCAGCCCCCTGAAAGGTTGTCTCTTAAATCCAGATTATTTCGAACATATTGTTCACCATTTCCTACCAATGTCCACCATCCACACCAAACAGGGCATCTCCACTTGGCCCAATCTCCCCAAGCCACATTGTGCCAACGTCACAGCAGAAAATGGAGGGGAAGAAGAAGAAGAAAAGCCTCAGGGACCACCCCAAAATCTCCATCTTGTCTCCATCTACTTCTATCACAAAAACCTAAAACTACATATTTCTCACTCAGTGATAAGCTAAACTACTGTGTTTCACACTCTTGAGATTTGTAATTCATCTCTGCTTTGTGCCAGGGTCTGTGACCCCCATGGACAGGGCTGGAACCCCCCTGTTCACCCCCCTGGACAGGGCTGTGCCCATCCTGTACTGGGGTCAATCCTTCTTGCTCAGTTCCCAGACTGTTTGGACAGGGTCTCCTGAGCTTCCAGGGCAGCCAAAGAGATTCCTTGGGCTCTGACATTTCTTGTCCCAGCCAGTCCTTCAGTGAGGGGCACAGCAGTGCTGCTGAATTAGGAATGTTTGGGAGGGGCTGCTTTCCCTGTACTACAGTAACTTTATTTCAGGAGACACCAGGGTTGTTTCAGAAGCTCAGAACATGTAACTCAGCCGTATTTTCCCAAATAGAACTATGCTGACAATGAATTGATCTTCAAAACATTAACAGCGGACAACAATTCAAGCATTTAATTTTGAAATGCAGCCAGCTATTTTGGCAGTTTACTAGAAATATTGTCTTTTTAGAAATATGGTTCCCAGTGGGTGTAGCATCAACCTAGAAAACCTTTAAGTAATTGAATTAGCCACAAAGAATAAAACTGCAAAAGATTCCAAGCTTTTTTTTGGCCCAAAGACAAAAAAAAAATTGCATATCCCACTGGGAAACATCAGAAAATTAATGCAGCTTTTTAGGCAGAGTCAGATACTATGTTTTTGACATTATGTTAGCAAACAAAAAAACATACAAGACAAAATGTCCTTGGACAAAATGTATTTGGGAAAAGGGTCACTACATTTTAGTTCTACGTCTACAACTAACAGTAACTTAGAATAACTGAAATAATTTAATCAAGAAGAATTATTTTCCATGGAAGACTGCTGACATTTAAAAAGTAAGCACAAGAAAAATACAGCTTGGTAGGCCAAAATCCTCAAATACTTAATTACAGTGAAATACCAATAAATGCTGCCAACTGCAGAAAAGATATTTTTCTGAATGGTGCCAGAAAAATACCGTTTCTAAATTGAATATTCCGAGCTGGGCTCAGAATGATTCAGAAAGCAGCGACTCGTGACAGACTAACCCTGTGTGTGCTTCCTGCCTCTGCTGCAGCCCTGCAGAGCAGGGATCCCAAACTCTGGGACCAGTCACAAGGAACAGGAGCCCAAGGGCTGCAGGACAGCCAGAGGAGTCAGTGGCAATCATGGCAGTGCATTTGCAATTAGGTTCTAATTGCTGAAGCCCACCAGCAATGTCATTATCAGAGCACAGTATCCTGCAATGGATTCAGATCAAGACTGACAAAGGGATGCTGGTACATTTAATGAGCATGTTCAATTGTAGCTTACAAAGAGCAATAAACCTGCTAGGGGCAGGAGATGAAACGCCAATGGGCAGCTTGCTTGTGGCCAAAGTGACAAACTCAAGTGGCTCTCTCCACGGGTTCAGAGCAAGAACATGAAGGGGCTGCTGGCAATCTATGCTGATCATAACTGCATCCTGCATTGCACCTTCTGCCCTACAAAGAAACCTTGTCTTACCCCAACGCCTACCAATAACATTAAAAATGCCTACCAGTAACAACAACAACAAAAAATTAAATTATCTTTCTGCTTTTTTGGATGCTGTGACCTGTCTCCAGTGAGTGCTTTACACAGTGAAACTTCAGTATTTACCTGAAATCTCTCCATCAACTAGTGTTCAGATAAATTAGCAACATGTATGGCTTTAGTGCCAATGCTACTGTTACCAGCAGGGAAAACTCTGTACCAGAATGTGAAGGAACAGTTGGAGTATCACTCATAACAGGTACTGACTGTTCTGTGCAGACTCTTAGGGACAACTCCAAGTGCAGTGGACTGCTGATAGACAAGAGAGGAACTGCTGATTACATTTCCTGCTACATCCAATTCTGCGGAGAGACTACAGAAAGGCTGGAAATGTTCCCAAGACATTTTTGTTCTTTACTTGGGGTTTAGAGTTTACAAAGGCTGACTACAAGAAAGCTTCCTCCCAACCTGCAATGCAGACATAATGATTTTCCTCCAAGGTACAGAACAGCAGACTATCAAAGATTAAAGAAATTCAGTTATCAGCTCCCAAACAATGGCTAGAAACTGAATAAAACTACTCTGAATAAAACCAGCATTATTAGAAACTGAGTAAAACGATATTGAATAAAACCAGCATTGCTTCTAACACTATTAAGATACAAACTCTAAAGGTGTTTTTAGGTACAGGCTCTTACTTGCCTTACTTATCTCACAGAATAAAATAGAAGCAAGACAAGTGAACAAATTAAATGAACACAAGAGGACTATGTTGCTATTTGAAAGAAATCTGGAGCACTGCTGAAAAATTTACCATTAGTTCTCAGTAAAAAAGTAATTACCACAGTTTCAAAAGAGCACAGTGAAGAGTAAATAAACACTTTAAAAAACAGAGCACCTACAGATTTTAAATGCTTCTTTGCCTATTTGGAAACGTATCAGACTAAACCACACAGATGGATTGCATCCATCTCCAACGTTTCTATGCTTGACCACCATTTAATACACAATACTTCATATGAGAGGTCTGGATTAGCATTCTGGAGAAATCTGCAGATTTTGAATGAAGTATACACAAACATTTTTACACTCCAAGTCCTTCTCAATAGTAACAGTATGTATTTCTACTAATAAGCAAGTCACTAAGGAGAGAAAACTCTTGTCTAAGAATTTGAGATTCCTACAGCAGAGTATGAATGTCCACATTAAAACATTTAATTACCCAGAAAAGATGTCTCTTACATGAAAGCAGCTGGTGTCTAATACAGGGAAAAAATCCTACATTGATAATTTGAAAAGGATTCTGAGCATCACCTCCTTAGAGAAGACCAGCACAACATCAGGTCAGTCACAGCTTTGTCCAGCTAAGTCTTGAAAACCTTTAAAGAACAGAAATGTCACTGCATCTCTTTTCTAGTGCTGCACAACACAGAATAAATCCCCTGCTCTGCCCACACTCCCCCTGATTTTCTCTGCTGCCCTCAGCTGTGCCACCTGTCTCCACCAAGAGTGAGTGGCACCAGAGCCACTGCACTTCTCTCAGAAGCTGCAGTTTCTATCCATTGTCCCTTGGCTGCCACCTCCCCACATCCAACTCTCAGTCTGTCCCCCTCTCCACAAGGCACCTGCTCTAAGGCCCAGCCCATCCTCAGTATCCTCTGCTCTGCAGAAAGCTTTTCCCCAGGTCTGAGCTTGGCAAGGCTCACTTTGGGCAGTGTACAGTGGGTACCAACCTCTTTCCAAGGGTCACATTCTTACATCTTTCCCATCTTATTTTGGCACTCCTATTATAATCCACCTATCGACTTTGATGTTTGGCATACTAACATAAAATATTGCTTATTTTACCATGAATTCTTCCTCAGAGATCTGCTCCATGGTATTTCCTGAAATCTAGCCCCCCTTCCTAAAAAATAAGCATATCAAAAGTAACAGTATGCCAATATCATCTAGAATTGCTCACTAAACACTTCTGACTTCAGCCCAAGGAATCAGCTTCAGGCAATTATCTTAAGCCTCCCTCAACATCAGGAGTAAGGTTCCTATGAAAACACTGCTGTTCTGGTACAAGGAATGCTACTTGAAGCTGCAGGTCAGCAGCTCTTCCATAAGGAAAAGAAACCTAAACCTCTCAACTAAACAAGCTCTTGAAAACCATCTATGGGTTTTCCCCAAACACTCCTGTTGATTAGGAGGGTCAACAACAGTTTACTTGCCTGCTAAGGCCCAGTGTATTCCATGAGCAAAGCATGGCTGCTACTTCACAGTGCTTGGGAAGGCTGAGGAATTCTGCAACTTTTCTGCACAACAGCCAAGATCCAGACCTTCCCATCTGCTTACTGAAGCTGTCTAATGTTGAATTTTTAATGACTGACAACAATCAAAAAGGAGTGTGAGTGATAGACAGTTGTACATTCCTGCATGAAACTCCATGACAAATGCTTCCATTGTGATGGATGCATTCCTTACACCTTGTCTGCTACCTGCTGAATTATTCCAAACAACTGCAGCTGTTTAACAGCACTGGGTAAACTGAGGAGGGGGTCTGGTGTTCTCATCGACTGTGACACAAAACAAAGCCTGCAGCAAACAAAACCAGCTTCAGAGATGACCTTGCCCAGCAGTGGGATTCTGGTAGAAAACAGAATACAGTCCCCAGAAAGCGAGGAGAAGCCCTATTTACAGAAATTTATTTGGTATATAATGCATTCAATGCCACTTCTCCAAATCCTGCCACGAATGGTGGTGACAGAGTTACTGAGACAAGGTGAACAAAATGAAGACAAGCTTATCATTTATGATTTCAGCAAGAATCAATTTTACTTCTTTAACAGATTTATAATCCAAACATACATACACAGGCATATATAAATCCTACTGAATTATGCATATGCTCCCCCCATCAAGAGCTACTGCATCATTTCCAGATCTAAAAGTTCATGGTTTATAAGGAAGGAAGCACGAAGAGCTGAGGGAATGCTGCCAGAAAGGAACAGCTAAAAAAAATTGTGGAGTGGAGTTAGATGTATGTAGTTGAAAATGCTGGAGGGAGGCGGAGTGATCATATAACTTAATGATTATGATAGGGCACGGCACAAAACTATGAATTTTACTATAAAACATAAAAATGTATTACATGCAAAAATGAAAACTGCGAAAGGTGCTTTTTTGTAAATTCTGATTTGGAAATTATCTCTATGAAGAACTGAAGAGTGAGCTACAGTTGAAGAACAAAAAGATATTTTAATTTTTCAGGTCTAAGAAAATTCTTACTGAGACTGGATTCATATTCACATTTAAACCCAAACAGTCCTCACAGATACAGTGAAATAGACAATGAACTCTTAAGTACTGATGATTTATGAAATCAAGTTCCTCAGTTCACAATGCTGCTTAGGAGGCAAATCATGCTCTGACACATAAATGTCACAGCTCCAGGACACCTCCCATGACCCCAAAGCTGCTCATTAAGAACTAAAATGTTCCTAACTGCAAAAAACTTGTAAAATAGACATAAACTTCAGCTTCTGTAAGAAAGATGCCATCTCCAACATATTACACTGTTCTAAAAGACAACAGGATGAAAGGATTCTTTGAATGTGGACTGGCAAAGGAAATAAATAATCAACTGGTCCCTGAGTATCCTGGACGACTTCTTGATGCTTGTATCCCCAATTATCTGCTCTGTTTATGCTGTATGTTAAGTTCTGCACCTTTAAGACTAAGTAACCCCAGATAAGTAACAGTTGTGTTAATTAACCAACACACCCTGGCCCCTAATGAGTAACAGCTATCTCCAATAAGGATGAGTGAGATAAAAGAGGGGGTGAGCTGCTAAGGGAAAGATCATCATGGAGGAGCAGCCTTGAGGAGCATGAAGCAGAGACTCATGAAGCAGGATCCTGGAGAGAGAGAGAATTACTGCTGTGAGACTCGTTCCAAGAGCAGAGGAGGAGAAAGAAGATGTGTGGGGTTTGTTTTGAACACAGCATTTACTCCTCTGCATTCCTGCTCCTGGGCTGTGCTCATCTGAGACATGGACAAGCAGTGGCACAGAGACCTGCTTTGCTCTTAGTTAGTTTAGCTAGCTGAGGTAGAGAAGTTCCCTGGACTGGTTTTTGGGTTTTTTTCCTTTTTCTTGGGACTGTTTAAACCTGGACTGAAAAAGCCAGGTGAGCATAGAGAGCTCACCCCTGCAGACCACCGGGGTCTGGACCTCTGGAGGGACTGACAAGGGACTGAGTGAGCTGAGATACCCACAGCAGGGACTTTCTGAATTTGCCATCTCATTGCAGAACAACAAAAGGTTTAATGTTTCATATTATTCATTCTTTATGCTTGTGGGCACTTTGTTTGTTAAATAAATAGCTTTTTCCATTTTTCTCTGAGGAAGTTCTTTTCCCGGACTGGTCAGGGGAGAAGCTGTTTGGGTTTGCTCCCCAGAGGGACCCTGTTCAGGGGTTTTTCCCCCAAATTTGCCCTAAACCAGGACACTGAGCCACAGCAAGTTAACNTTTAATGTTTCATATTATTCATTCTTTATGCTTGTGAGCACTTTGTTTGTTAAATAAATAGCTTTTTCCACTTTTCTCTGAGGAAGTTTTTTTTCCCAGACTGGTCAGGGGAGGAGCTGTTTGGGTTTGCTCCCCAGAGGGACCCTGTTCAGGGGTTTTCTCCCAAATTTGCCCTAAACCAGGACACTGAGCCACAGCAAGTTAACCACAGACAAGTGCAACAGACACAGCATACTTGTCACTCCCCAAAAATACCAAGTAAGAACAGCATCAGGGTTTGTAGGTGCAAGATTGCAAGACACACATTATGACAACAGTAATGAGATCAAACTCTGTTCCAGAGGAAAAACACATTCCAAAAGTTACAGAGCTGGAAGTGAATGAAATGTCCTTAACAGTACGGAGGTCAAGGTACTTAAGAGCTTGTGCAAGGAAGTCACAGCTGAAAGGAAGGTAATGGTTTTGATATGGGCATAGAGATAACCTTGTGCAAGTTTGAGAGTCTGCTTCAGTTAAAAATACACAGTAAAAGGAACAGCAGGAGTTCCCTGATCTTCTTATCAGCTTAGGGAAGGGCTGTCATTAATAAAGGGACTCTACCAAACCAGACCAGTCTAGTGGTCCTTAAGATCTGAAAGAGAGATCTATTAAAAGGGATATAATAAAGTTATACAGACAGTGGCAAGTCACAAGTCACTTCTTAATGTAGCTCCCAGTGAGGGAAGAGCTATCACAAAATGTCACATACAATGGCTACAGAAGGGCAATTCTACTTGGAAAAACCCAATCAACCAACCAACAAAAAGCCCAAGCCCACAAACACTGGAGAGAGAAAAAGCCATTAGTGGCCATTAGTACACTGCCATTCTCACTTTCCCTGTAGGGCCTGAGGAAATTGCAGAAGCAAAGACAACACTGGTGTTCAGGGGTGTTCTCACTTTAAGGAAGTGTCCTCTGCTCCAAGATTAGACTGCAGGCAAACCAGGCATCACCAAATTGGCAAATTCATTATCATGGGAACAAGACTTAGAACCCACCTGACATCCTCACTTTTCCAGTTCTTCCACCAGTGTCACTCAAACCAAGAGACCCTTCCCCAGCTCCGTCCCTCTCCCCATGTAACCTCGATGGAGCAAGACCATGTGTGCCAAATCCACAGCAGGTAACAGAAAGGTACTTATGATCCTAACCCAGGAAAATGACCTAACAACAAAAAACCATCAAAACTCAACTGTAACACTGCAAAAACAAAGTTATTACCATCAAAACCACGTATTTATTTCCTAACAATGCTGCATTTTAAACGCTGCTGTCACTAAGATTTCTCTTTAGAAGGAGGAAAGGTCTTGGACACTGGGTGTGTTCAAGGACTGCCCTAAACAGTGCTGGGCACTCTGAGGCTGTCACTGAACAAGGTTTGGGGGAGCAGAGCACTGAAGAGCAATTCCCTCTGAGTGCTTTAAATGATCACTAAGTGCAATAACATCTTAAAGAAGCACACGTGTGGTTAAAGGCATCTGAACACCCACACAGTGCCTATCATCAACACGGCCATTACACTTAATAACAGCAAAGATATTTCTGAGCTACAGGAAAGGAAGATGAGATTGGCAAAAAGTATTTACAATGTTCAGGGTAATTATTTGATTACCTGGAACACAAAAAATATTGGTGTTTCCCCTCTATTTTTCAGAACATTCTTATATTGGAAGCAAAATCCAGTGCTTAAAGCCAACATTTTTAAGAGAATTTCACAAAAGGATCAGAACAGAGCCCTACACAACAAAAAGCCTCACTGCAAACTCCACCAAATGGAGGTTATTGACTCTGTAATAGACTAACAGCCACAAGAATGCAGGATTATTGCTTGATTTATAGTCTTAAAATCATCAGGTACCTCCTAAAAATGCATATTTTAGGCTAAGTCACATAAATACCCTCAGTGGTTTTCTTGGCCCTATTTTTTCCCCCTTTTAGCTCTTAAAATAATTCTGCAGAACAGTTCCCTATATAAGCTGTTCCTTGTCTGGGTTGTGCACCAATTTCACAAGTTCATCAATTCCATAAGCTTGCATGCTCTCCTTCTTCAAACGTTTTGGGGATTTTCACTTTTTTGTATGTTTTGAAGTGACAAGAATCGATCCTCTTCTTCAGCTGTCTTTGGGTTTCATAAGCAAGGGCAAAAATCACTGAATACTAAACAAACTTGAACAGCAAGTATTCTCTTTAGATCTCATTCTGACAGTGATGAACAACTGGTAAAAAACATTTTTTCACTGTCTTAGTAAATTAATAAAACTTATTATTATTATGTTTTTGTGTGCCTCACAGAATGAACTAAGGTTCATTCACCTCATTTTAGCCACCCCTAACTAATTTAGAATAAAGTTGGTCGTATTGGTATTTTTTGTTCCACAACAAGAGGTAAGGAGCTTCAACAGCCCATTCATCCCATCTGAGGATCCTGTAGGAAGATACAGCTCAGGAAAAGCCAGCAAAGTCTCTGGAGATGCTCCTCTCTCCCCATGCAGGCTCAGGTGGCTTTGCCAAAAGATGACAAAGTAAATACTAAATGTCAGAGTGGGCAGGAGAAAACAGACAATCCCCTCTTGCATTTCCTCTCGGGAGGGTGGCTTTCAGCTGAAAGAGTCACACTTGTGAAAAAGAACAATCCCTACTGCAGAAGGCTGGAGGCAGGGGACAAAGCAAACTGACAGCCATTTCACACAAGCTGCTGTGACAAACCTGTAAACTGGAATTGAAAAAGGCAGGTGAAGCAGCCAGGAAAATACAAGCCATTAGCTTGTGCACATAGGCTTGCAAGACGTGGAAAAGCTGAATAAAAAGCCCAAGATGGAAGGAGGCCTGCATCATGAAAACACCACTGTCTTTTTATGGCTCAGATAAATTACCTTTTCCCAGGGGAAAGCAACATAGTAAATTTAATCCACCCTGGAGAATCAATTAATAAATTACTGTACAGGAAAGCTCAGTTTCAGGTGTACTAGAGCAGTATTAATATAGGGCTGTTCAAGTTCCTACACTGAAAGGGCCCTGAAGGGAAAGGGGAGACTGGAAGGTGACCAAAATAGCAATCTTGGGACCGAAAATAAATAAATGCATTAGTGTAAATAAATAAATTCATTCATACTGGCACACAATATCATGTTAAAATCTGCTGTCAAAAAAGTAACTGAGGCCTGTGAAGGTTTTACAGAAAATCACTAATCACAAACCCAAGTACTCCAGAAGAGGTCTAAAAGCTTAATGTCTTTGGCCCACTGCAGACGTGAGGCAGTTAAAATACTTCTCCAGCCTTTTCACTGTTTTTTCTACAAGATCTGTAGACATTTCAGTAACTAAAGAATTTATATATATATTTACACATATATATGTATATCATTATACTTTGGCATTAGAGCAGAACTGCAGACCAAATTTACAATACAGACTTTTTACTCTATCAACAGATATATGTCGTAATATAAATTGTTGACTTAAATTTAACTGCTGCAGACTCTGGCAGGCAATAAAATAACAGAGGAGACTGGTATTTAAAAGCACAGAACAAGATCACCCTTCCAGTTCTGAAGAAGAAATACCGTAGGATTTTACAGAGTTCCTAAAGGTTTCACTTTGCTTTGATACAACAGTACACAAACCCTCCCAAAATGCAACAATCTGTGTATTTCAATCTAACAAACAGTGCCAGACATTAGGAAGGACAGGGGCACCAGCAGTGAAGATTTCACAGCCTTAACCACAGCAGAACACTGTGGCTCTGATTTTTACACGTCTCAGATTTGTTCTTGATATTAAAGCAAAAAGCCTTCTGATGTTTTGGAACTCTGAGTTGAGTTCCCAAGCTCTTTCATGTAAATAAGAAATGTTTACATTCTTTAGTTCTGATAGAATATTTGAGTGATTGGTATGAACACCAATCCAAGTGATGGGATGTTCTGCTTTGGCCAATAATTGGCCACCTTTGTACAGTGGATATAAATGGAGTCAGAAAATTAGAATAAAGAGATTTTTGCATGCTGACTACGGACCTGTCTGCCTCCTCCTTTCCTAACTCCAAAAAACAAATGCTGCACCCCAAAAAAAGGTGTGAAAGAACACAGCCCCAAGCTCAACTGCTTTCCCCTTGTACAGTCAGATAGGCACTGCAGGGCTGAACCCACAGCCTGCACAGGTGAACACATCCTCCCACCCTTGAGCCCTTTTCTGCAGGGTCCCCAAGGTGTCACTCAGACCTGGGGCCATGGTGCTCAGTGCTGACTCAGCCATCTGCCCTGGGGCTTTGGCTGGAATGCTCTGCTGCTCTCTCCTACCCACACAAACCCCAGCGCAGGGCACAGAGCAGGCTCGGTGTCACCGTGCTGTGCACAAGGGCACAGCCAGCACTGTGCTCCCTCCCAGCAGGAGCATCCCTGCAGCCCCATTAGCACAGCCCAAGGACTGGGGATCAGCAGGAACTCTGCAAGGGCCCTGGCAGTGCAACCAGAGAGTCACGGCACCATTTTGGTCCAGGAAGACTGAGATCATCAAAGTCCCTCTGTGACTGTGGCCAACATGAGATCAGATGTTCTCTTCCCACAGTCCTGTTCCTCATCCCATTCTAAACTGAGCCTCCTGGAATCCCTGAGCCTGGCACATGGCCATGCAGTGACCTGCAGAAAGCAGCTGTTTGTCACACAGCTGGGTGTGATCACACAACCACAATGTCCTAACGCATCTCATGCACACACAGAGGGCAAACCAAGGCATAGCAAGGCTGCAAAAAAAACTTTGCTATTTAACTTTAACTTTGCTGTTATTTAACTTCTAAAAGCTCAACTCCACACCACAGACTGGGCTTTTACAGAGCCTTGTTGTTAGTCTTCTTGGGGTTTTCCTTCTTGTTGAGGGAAAGGGAAGAGGTAAAACAGAGGAACAGGATAAATACACCTGAGAAAACAGACACTCCACTGTATGGTGCTGCAGAGATGCACTTGGCTGCCAACAGCTCGTGTGTACACCAGACCACACCTGAGCTAAGAAATTAGGCTCCAGCTTTTAATAGTCATTTTATGGCAGTATTAAGATACCACTGTTGAATAGCTCACTTTATCTTAAATATGTCTGTTGCCTTCCAGCTGAAGAGACAGATTCAGTGATCTTTTGCTCTTTCCTTGCATACTGCAATGCAGAGAATTAAACATCTTTCTTTTCTTATAAATTACCTCATCATATATTTTACAATTTAACATTGATCTTTGTTTTAACAAACATTAAATGTATCTGCTTCTCTCTATGCAAATTTTCTCCCTTCTGTTACCTCCAATTTGCATCCTTCCTATTTCTTTTCCCATTTACTCTTCCATTCTCATTTTTAGTTCTCTGTTATTTCCATGTATGTTCCTTGTCTGTAATTTTGTTTTCACTAATTCTATACTCTGCCTATAATAATTTCTCATCAGTAACACTGTATCTCTTCCTTAGGCATAAAGGATGCCCTTCACTGCCCAAGGTTATCTGTGAAAGTGAACTGAGGAGGTTAAGGAAGCATAAATACAGAGTTCTCTCCTACTGTAGTGTCCCCTTGCAAGACCCAGCTGGGATGGAATGGTTTAGGTTACACCTGTGGGCTACACCCTACCTGCATTTTACCTGTAAGCTGAAAAAGTTAAACAAAACAAAACCAAGCAGCACTCACACAGTTCAATAGGTGTTCACTGCAGATCACATAAATACAGGTGAAAATGAGAAGAACATGTATTTTTTTCCACTCCTATTGAACAACATAAAGACAGTGAATTCTTTGAAGCACTGCGAAGCCATTTGAGATGTGACCACGCTTGATGTCCCTGGAAACAAGCGCACATTCCAACCACAGCCGGTTTTATGCCACCCTGTCTTCTGCAGAGAGACAGGTTTAGGTATATTAGATATATTACTGCCAAAGCAAGGCAACAGAACAGAAATCAATGTCAACTCCTAATGTCTTTAAACACTATCAGTTTCAAGAAAAATGGGCTCAGCTTTCACATGAGAATCAAAACTATGCTGCTTTTCTGAGCTGCTTCCCTCTCAGTATTTGTCACAGTACTTCCAGAAATCAGGAAGAAAGGAGTGCAATGGTAAAAATTTTTCAATTTTCTCATCAAAATATCAGAAAACAAGAGCAAACCAGGCAAGCCTATTTCTAACTCTTCCCACTGTTCTGTCTCTTTTGCCACTTCACTGCAATGTCAGTTTACTCTTGTTCACATGAAGACAGTTCTGTCCTGGACATATCTGAACTTATTAAGAAAGAGCTCAAACAAAATTCCTGTCTTTTCTTGTGATAAAATAAAGCAAATGTCAGTTAAATGTAAGGTACTAGACATTTGTTTAGATTGACAGAGCTGGGAATTAGACTTCTGAGTTCAGGAAGCCAAATCCTATGCTCCAGGTATGTACAAACTTGCCCCAAAATCTCTTAAGAGCAGTTTAACTGCCCAACTATTAGACTTGCAACCATTTAAAACATGGCAGTACTGGGAACTCCACTGAATTTTTATTTTTTTTTTAATTTAGTATACATGATGAAAAGCCAGAGATTCATTTATGGAAAGCACAGGAACCATTTACAGAATAGTGCAGTTACACCCCCTGTGGCTGGTACAGGCATTTTCCAATACAGGATGCCCCCTTTTTTAATATTATGGAAATGTAAAGCACACTGCTAAACATTTTAGAGCGTTTCAAATTTGTTTTGCAGAACTGAAGACTTTTTAGGACATCTGATCACTGTTTAACAGTCTTTAAAGTGGCAGTACACACAAATCATGCACCCACTTCTCTAAGTTTGCCGTTCATCTGCTCAGATCAGGCGTGGTGAGGCCAGTGCAAGCAAGTGGGAAGATGCTACCTCATTAATTACAGGTCTCCAAACAACGTTACAGGCATTAAGGACCCCAGTAACAGTCTCCATAACTCAAGAAAACTTACAGAGATCATGTAATTCAAATAAGATTTTAAAAATTAGTTTTGAACCGCATGGTCTCACGCTAACTCAACAGCCTGCTAAAAGGAGAGGGAACCTGATACAACCACCCCCTGCCTGTCTCCCTGAGGCTCTTTGGCTAGCTCAGATCCTTGAGAGACTTTGGGGTGATGTATCACGGACAGGATAAAAGACTCAAAGGAGGCTCTTTCTCTAGGATTGTTTCCAAGGCCTTTATCTTGAAGATTCCAAGGGAGAGAGAGAGAACACGGAAGAACGGGGTATTATATAGTCTTCTGCACAGGAATAGACAGCTGGAACCCAGCCAATAGGGTCAAGAAAGAAGGAGGGGTCAAGCTACGGGCCACAGTCTCCAAGGGCCCTGGGGGGGAAAAAACCATTCCCCAGAGAAATACAGCAGGAACCATCAGTGTACCAGCAGCGCCCAGAAGATTCACTTTAAACACAGCATCTGAAGGGAAGGTTACAAAGTGCTGAAGCCTTACCAGCCCTGGTGAGGTGCTGCACGTGCCCCATGACCCCCTGGGTGTAGGCTCCGGGCTCGTAGTTGTCCATCTCCCCCGCCACGACGTGCGCGACCCTGGCGGCGCGGCCGCGGATGGCACCGGCAGCGCGGTCCAGGCCCTCGGCATCCTGCTCCCGCAGAGCCACGATGCAGCGGTTCACGTCCTCCAGGATGTGGCTCTCTGCAAGAACAAGGGCACTGCTTAAACACCCACCCAGGCACTCACACACCATTGTACACAGCTCAGCTGGGCTGCCAAACCTACACTGAACCGCCTCCAAGTTCTCCTAACAATTTACTGACTCCTGCAATTGAAAGGCGCTGTCATGCTCTCCTATAAGCAGGAGCAACAATAAACTACTGAGTCAGAAAGTGTTATAAAAATATGAAAACCACAAAACCATACATACCAAATAAAGAAAAATGTATTAAAGCTGCTACTTTATTGTTGAAACCTTCTTAAGCCACTGTGACAACACCTTCCATAATGAGATGAATCTGACAAACAATTGCCCAACAACTAAACTAACTCCTTTTACATCAATGCCTTAGGATGCTCATGCTAAACAAGCAAACTATCACCCCTCTGTTTTTCTAGACAAAAATTTTTCAACTGGCAATAGTAAAGTTGCATTTGTGCCTACCAAACCATTCTTTGATGGTCAAATAGGTAGAAATGGGGAAAAAACCATCAACAGGAAGGACAAAGGAGAAAATACTGGTAACTAAAGACTGGTCCTAAACAAAAGTGTAACAAGCACGAGTAAAGATTCAAATCAAGCTAGAGAGAACAGTTATGTGGTATGTTAATATTTCCATCTATACAACCAATATTGAAGGACATATTCCTTTTTTTTTCAGGCAAAGTAATGCAAAGTTTAAAATTAAACTTAGGGTACAAAGGTAGTATCATAAAATACAATTTTAAATTATAATATGCTTACTACTTTAAAGCTTAAACACTTCATAAAAATGTCCCTATTAGTGCTGGTATTGAATTTCCTTTCCTACACAGACCTGCAATCTGCTTTGTCTCTCCAGAGAGTGCACTACAAGAACATTAGATCTGCTCCATCTTCAGAAGCACCAGTGAAACTTCCCTTGCACTAAGCCATGAATTAATTCAGAGCTTACAGGTTTCTTGCTAATTCACATGACTGCCATTCTGTACATGAGTATTAAATTATGTTTTATGTTATCCAATAAATTAGACAATCACAGTAACTTGGACAGATAAAACACACCATTAGCTAATCCTGAACTACTACCTGGGTCTGGCATGACTACCTTGGGATTCTGCCTATGCAAAACCCTATGAATTCTGGTTCAGTTTATGAAATGGTTGCATCACAGAATGTTTGTAAGCATAAATCACCCTTATCCTTTTCAGACCCATGTCCCCACCTCCACGGTGTGCAGAGAAAGAGGAGCTCAGCAATGGTGCTTTGTCAGCCCTGTGTGCTCAGGATGTGCACGTTGGGTGGCTGCACCCACGGACTGACAGCTCCACCCTCACAGGGCACTCAGAGCACTGCAGCCACCTCAGCTCCTCCAGGGTCAAACACAACACATCCAGCTGGAACCAAGGGGCCAAATCAGCAGGAGCACAAAGATATTCCAGGTTCTAACCTGTGCTGTACAGCTTGTAGCTCACCCTTCCTTTTCCAGGCATCTCTTCCTGTGTGCTTCCACAGGAGGAGGCTTCCAAACAAACCAGTTTGTCAATGTGCACGATGATGGAGATAGAGGTCTGACATGCACAGAATGCAGGAGAAATGGCTAAAAAACCCCACTCCTGCTGCTGCCAGTTGCATCCAAAACGAGGCATTACAGGCCACCATTGTGTTAGTTTTAACACTGTCCATGTATGAGCAGAAACAATGACAGAATGGACAGTACAACCACCACTTTAAGGGCCTTGCTGAAGAATACACTGCTTTTTACTGTTCAGCAAAGACAGCAATTAAACTGCTGCCAGTTGTATAAACAGATCCTGTATAAACAGAAAGGCAGGACTCTTCCAGGACCTACCAAGCAAAATCTCCATCATGGAAAAACTGTTACCTGGTTATTTCATATGACATGAATCTCAGGGGCATTAAAAAAATAAAACTGCACATGGCCTCATGGACATACTGTATGAATGGAACACATGGTGGAAAGCTCCTAGATTCCCAAACTTTCAAAGGAATGTCACAACACTGTCATGGAACAGCAAACTTGAGAGCAGATGCCCAACAGAAATGAAATTATTGTATGTTGTAAGCCTGAGATTCCCATTAGCAGCTTCCGTCCTAACTGGCAAGACTACTTCCAAACCACTTTAGAATTGGATATAAATTACAGTGTGCTGTATGCTCTCAGGTACTGTGTTTCAAAGATGAACAAGAAGGATACAGATGTTATTAACTCTGCATTGTCCATCTACCCCATACTAGAAAAGCAGTGCACAACAGCTCTCCTTGCTCCATCCATCCATGGGCACAGGCCAGGGGTCACAGGGAGCCTGCCCCATGCCTCTGTGTATCCCACACCCCAAGCCCTTGGCAGCACAGCACCCTGTGCACTCTGCACACACAGAATCACGAGTGAGCTCATCCCCAGCACTGCCCAGAGCACAGGCTGGATAACCACAACAAGGCAGCCTCTCACCGTGTTCTGAAGCACTTCCCAAAGGAGCTACTTCACAACCAACAAAACTTTGCTTAACTTCATTTTCCCAAGGCACAAGAAAGCTTATTTGCCTTAGGAGATCTAATAGAAAAAAGAAACAGCACTGATGACAATCCAGCTGAGATTGTTTTAGCTTCTATCTTTCTTACAGATACTTCCTCCTCCTATACCAAATGCATTAGATCAACTTTTGATCTTTGGCCAAGTGTCTTACTTTCCAAAGCAGAAGAGGAAGATCAGGATGATGGACCATCTCTTTGTCATGAGTCAATGTCTAGCAGAAGAGTTAATTGTAACAGTGGATTGATAGATGTTTAAGGAAATTGTCAGATTGCCATGGTTGCCACAGCAATTATCACGGGCAGTGCACTGCACCTTCTGATTTCCCTCTGGGATTTTGGTGTTACTCAAAAATGGCCAAAAATTATATCTCAGCTGAGCTAACCGATGGCTAATAAAGTTGTCTGACAAAGCCATGACTCAGACTGTCTCTGGGACAAAATCAATAGCTCTTCCTCTGCATGTCATCTAAGAAAAAGACAGGTGATGCCCTTCCACTCCACTTGGCACTGATAAGGCCTCAGTTGAAGCACTTTAATTAAAGTTTCTCTGCTCAGCTAAAAAAAAAATAAAATTGTCAACTAAAAAGAGACATAATGAAAAATGAAAAGAAAAATAATTACTAGAAATTTTAAAAATGCAGTGCATGAAGAAGCATTATAAAACTCAATTTGGTCTCCTGAAGATAAGACAGAAAATAAAATATTCTTTTCTGCAACCCCTAAATCATAAAATTAGGAATGTATGCAGTGATAGTCTAGCCAAAAAATGATTTCTATCTTTTCCCATCTGTTGGCATGATAAAATGGGAAGCACAGAAATTTTGTACAGAAAGTCTGCTTCCTTTCAGATAACTCCTATTCCATGGGCATGGTACCTTGGAGTGCTCATCAGAAAAGGATTCCAAGTTTTCCAATAATGGCACTACCTAGTATGGCAAAAGCCATGCTCCCACAGACTCAGAATGCTTTGATGAACTCCAGAAAGATATCTGACATCAAACAAATGGTAAGGACATCCAGACTTAGATTTAGCAAGTTTTAGTGCCAAAGTTGAGAGAACAAAGCAACTAAATGGAAAGTACAAGTCCTGGTATACAACTCCCTGTTATCGCTTTTCTTGTATTCAGATAGAAAAAAAATAGTTAATCTAATTCCCACCTTTTTGCCACATACTGAAATTCAGACAATGCTCAAGGATACCTTTATCAGCAATTTTAAGTAATAGATTTTCTTGGCACTTGAAGATCTTTTAATAAAATATCTATATTCTACAAGCAGGACAGTGTCTTAGTCACTACTCAGAAATAAAGCCACTGGTAATCACTTAATGTCCCAAGTTCATGGCAATTTCAAGAGAAGAATTTTTAAATCAATAGAAAACTGCAGAAAAATAATTACTTAGAACAAGGAACAAGAACAAGGAAAATACATATCTTTCTTCTCTAATTATATTAACTATACATAACTATATTCATCATCTGCCAAATCTAAGAAACTAAATGATAATTTCTAATATTTTTTGTTGCTAATCCATCTGACAATACTGTCACTCTGTCTCAGACCGGGGATGGTACTGGCAGGCAGGGTTTCCCATCTATCTGCTATTTAGCCAAATGCATTCACATTTCCAAAATGCTCCAGTTTTAGACACACAGAGCCACAACATAAGGAACACTGAAGTGTCTGCTGTGTGGCTTAAAAGGCAAGGGGCATCCAGAAAGTTACAGGCTAAAGCTTCACCTCAATTCCTGTAAAAATGATAGAGCCAGACCTCAAGGAAAACACTTCCAGGCATCAGAAGTTTAGGAAATTATTAGGAAAAAACAGTACTGATTTACTACCAGGGCAAATGAAGCATGGAGAAACTGGTTCCTTTCAGTGCTGAAGGCCTGGCTCTGTGCATGGGGCAGTGCTCTGCTTACCCTGACCTGAAGGACACTTGTGCCAGTGTCCCCAGGCTCCCCCCAGGGAAAGGAGGGTGGCAGCACCCCGGCAGGTGAGCAGCCAGAGGCAGGATTGTGCCCTGCAGGCTCACTGAGCAGCAGGCTGTAGGACAAAGCTGATCACTGCATCAGGACAGCTGCTCCCAGGAAGGGGGAGAAGGAGGCTGGGACTGTTCAAAGGGCAGACACAGAATACATCCTGAGCAGCTCCAGAGGTGACACCGACCCCACAGCCCAGCTGGCTCATACCCCAGAGGGCAGGGCTGACACCCAGACCAACCCTGACAGGCTGGACCAACAGGCAACTGCTCAGCAGGAAAGCAAAGGGAACCTGGGACTTGATGTAAGAGAAAAAAAATAGTCTCTCCATTATGAGCATGGGAAACACTGGAAGAAATTGCCTGTGAAGACCAGAAATTAACTGATGCAGACAAGTGGGTGCAAATGCTGCTGTTCCTAGGTGCTACAGAAAATGAATTTATTATTCCCTTTGTGACAGACTTTTTCAGCACTGTGTAACTATAACCCTCCTCTGAAAGGGGAATTGTGACGCCAAGAAAGATCAAGCACATACAGGAGAAACCTCCTGAGTTTACATGTACACCTCATGCTAATGGGACAGATTTTCCTGAAGGAACACATCTACAAAATTTGCCAGAGTGGTGCAGGAAACAGTGGGCTAACTTGGAGAAAAGGTCAAATCCAGGAGTATCCAGTACACAGGATATAAGACAGAAATATGGTGTCTGTCTCTAACAGTGAGCTGGAGGCTGCAAGCCAAAAGCTAGGAGACAACAGAAGAGAAAGGATGAAGATGACTGTGAGGAGGGGAAAGAGGGAATAGCATAAAGGTACCCCCCTAGGCGATGTTCCTCAGGATCCATTATCTGTGCAAGTACCTAAAGATTATTTTTCAGGGAAAAGAGACACAATACTTCATGTTTTTAGAAATTTCAGCCTAGTAGTCTGAAACACTGCCTTCAGTTCTGTTCCCAGAAAATACTAACTGTAGTGTGTATTTCTTCCAAATTTTACCTTAGGGTGAACAATCCTTGATTGAGTTGGCAGCTTCTCCTTAAGGTTCATTTTCATTCACAAAAGCATGAATGAATCTAAAATGTCAGTATCTCATGAAAGCTAAAAACCCACAAAAAACTTAGAGAAAAAACCCATCAACAAAAACAACACAATCCACACAGTAAAACCAAGCCCACCCAATATTCTCTGCGACATCACCAGAGCAAGAAAGTATAAAAATATGTCTTAAATAAATATCTACTAATTACAGAGTTGGCAGCCCAAAATTATCAGTTTAACTAGCTGATAATGGTTTCAGATTACAGAAATTTCTCTCCCTGCATGAGTGAGAATCTTACAGTAATATTAATCCCTTCCAGAGTTTAATCTCTTTCCTTCATTCCTTTTAACATAATTACAATAAGATTTGGTTGGTTTGAGAAGCTAACTGCTTCTGCTTCAATCCTTGCCCTCCATTTTGTGAGCACAAAATCCAGCCCACAGACAGGTTTGGGGATTGTCAGCTTCCCCACTCAGCATCCAGGTGTATTCCAGGACCTTGGGAAAACAAAGGAAGCACCAGCTTAGACTCTCAGCCTGTTTCAGTGCTCTCCTCTCCTAAAGCTTTACACCAGCCAAGCTCAGAGAGCCCTGAAAACAGGGAAGGTCCCTGTAGAAGCACAGAGGCCAACCTGGATCTAGGTAAGGATCTGGAGAGAGCACAGGCAGACAAGAAGCAAACCACAAGCATGAAAACTGGGATAGCACAGGGATAAAGGGAAGCCACAAACAGCAAAAACATCCACATATGCAGCTGGGCAGCAGCCACCTGCCAAGGAAACATTTCCCTCCAGAAACATGCAGGGTGACACACACTCACAGAGCCAGGCCCCAGCCCCCTTAAACACACCCTGCCTGCATCAGCTTGAGGAGTCACTGACTTTAGGACAATCCACCTCATCCACATGTAAAGGTGAGCAAGGATCTCAGAGGTGCCCATTTCTCTTCTCTGGCTACAATCACCCAAGAACACTTAGCTCAGTTTTTGCCCTAAACTTACAGGAGATGGTTCATGCTTCCCCTCAACAATGTACAGAGGCAACACAGAATTCTCTATGTATTAACACTCTGCAACATGCTGCTGACTCTGCAGGACCAGAAGGGAAAAACAAGGAATTGGAAATGGTAGCAGGGCAGGAAAGAGGAGACAATGGAAAGTAAATAAGATAGACAATCCTTGTTTAATCCTTAGGAATCACTGTAACCATGAACTGTGTTTGCAACATGTCGTCCCAGTCCCCCCACCCCCATTTTCAACTGCTACTCAACTCCAGAATGAACACAGCAAATTTTACTCAGACTTTACCTCAGCTATGAACCTTGGTAACAGTTATGCTGATAACCCAGGCAATCATGATGTTAATAACAATCCTCTCCTAGAACATGCTCTTCACCAAAGTAGCTATAAGCAGTGAATTTCTTCCAAGAGAGTCATTTACCTTCTTAACAAATTCATCAACTTCAGCTTCTTGAAGTACAATGGAATAAACTCCTTCAACCTTAATTTGACCACATTAACCCCTGATAACAATGACCAGAACTCCATTTGGCCAACATGAGGGAGGAAACCTTTTTCTAGCAGAACCAGACTAGGAATCCTCTTTCTGTCTCAACCACAGCAGGGAGACTGATACTTCAATGTGCAGTTATTTACATTACAATTCTCATGCTACATGTGCAGCCTGGTCTAGCTGATGGTGTCCCTGCCCGAGGCATGGGGCTGGAACTAGATGGGTTTCAAGGCCCCTTCCAGCCCAGACCACTCTGTAATTCTATGATCTCCTAAATCTGCTCACAAATGTAGGGAGGGATAAAAAGTCTCCATTTCCTCTTCTATAGCAAGTTCTACTTCAACTAACTTGCTTTACAAACCCAGCTTTGCTGAATTGCTCCAAAAAGTAGCTAATACTGTATTAGGTGTAAATATTTTATTCAAAGTTCTTCCAGACAGATCCAAGAAGCAATGAGGTCATTGGCAGACATCCTTCTCCTCTGACAATGCTTTTTAGGTATTTAAATTTTAGTGAACGCAGAATGGTAGAAAAACATTGCATCTTAATTCTGCATTGCCAAGTTAACTGACTCTGGTTTTTCATTTCTTCAGGGAGAGGCTGGCAGATGAGTGGTAACAGTCAAAGTGAAGCTGCTGAGCACTGGTGAGGGAGAGATGGGAAATCACTGCAAGGATAATGGGATTCACCAGAATAAAGAACTCTAAGGGGTTGTTCTTGCTCTGAATACGATGCAGAGCCAGCTGTGAGCACCAGGACAGACCAGACCTCCAAATCCCTTCCAACCACAATGCTTTAGGATTCTGTGATAGAGAGGGAAGAACAGTAACAACTGCCAGCCAGAAAAGAGCATGGGCATAGCAGGCTCCCCAAATGACTGGAACACGCCTCCTCTGCATCAGCAAGGCCTTTTATAGACTTTGACACACAATTGTTCAGAACATTTGCCACCGACTGGCAGCCTTAACTTAGACTTTCCTTTTGAGCTTGTTATCTTAGACACAATAATTACTTTTCACTTTTCATTTTAGCTACCGGATAATGGAGAATTATTTGCCTTAAAAAATCCTGTCACATTTTTCCTTAGCCTATGGCAGCCAGCTCAAAAATTACACAGGATAACCATTTTCTTTACACTCAGTCTGGGCCTGTTCTCTTCATTTGCACCGCACTGCACAGCCAGAGCATTCATTATTCTCCTCAGAACATTCCCTCTCAAAAAAATACAGGAGACAGTTTCCCTTTCTGTCACTTTTATAAAGCTCAGGTAAAAATTCTGGGAGGTTTCTTTTTCCAGGAGATGTGCTACAAAAGGGGAGAGACTTTTCCTGGCAATTTGCTCCTTTGTTTCTTCATTGCCATTATTTTTGCAGCAGCCTGCTGGAACTGTCTACAGGAGAATGCTGAACTACAGGAGAGCATTCTCCTTCAGCATGTAAGCAGAGGACTGTGTCACACAAAAAAATGCTCCACAAGTCTTTGCTTGGTCTTTTGTGCTTCACATGCCTCCCTGGTTTCAATGCAGAGTTGCTTAAACACCCCATTAATTAAAGCAGGGAGAAACTACCAAAAAAAAAAAAAAAAAGGAAGAAAAACAAAGTTGTATTCTCAATGCTATGAAAGTTGAGATTCAATTTTCCATATCATTTGCTCTGCCAAGAGAGAAGAACTGAAGTCTGCACTTTTATTGCCGTAGGTGAAATATGAGTTGGCCCTAAACAGGGCATAAATAAATTTGTTTTCTGCCCTTCTGTGGCTGGGAAATGGAAAATTTATTGTTGCTTTCTAAATTCTGCATTCAGAATCCAAATCTAGCTAAAATATTGTCTAACTTCATGAAATTATCTCTTAAAAACTCAGAAAGGCCTTGATAAATCACAAATCTTTAAGTCTAAAATGGCAAAAGCACTGTTCTCTGAGTAAGGGATTATCTGAAGGAATTATTTTATGCCAGGAATTACACTGAGACTTATCTCATTGTAAATGAGAAGTCTTTGGAACAGGGAGATAACTAGCCAGATTACAGGGGAATAGTCCACAGCACCTATCTTACAAATCAGTGCATAGCTGATAACCTAGTTCATGATTTCAGGGCAGATGCTATAGAATGAAGAGCTGGCAATCTTCCCAGGTTGGACCAATCAGCATAAGAAGAAATCTGGAATTACTGGGGAATATTCAATGGCTGCCTTTGCATCAGCTGGAAGGTTTGAACAATTTGTCACTCTCAAAAGATTTCATTTCCTCAAGTGGGGAGAGGGGAGAATTAACAAACTTGATAATATATTTCCTTCTGCAAGATCAGGGGTGTAAAATTGGAGAGCTCTGTGTTACCTGTTTCACAGTGTGGGCAACAAAGCAGACCATTATGTTAAATGGTGGTTAATTCATTCATCTAGAAAATATTGGTCTACAAAAGGATAATAACCATGTGCCACTTAGAGAATTGCTCAGGTGAAAATACTGACTTCAGGAAAACATTCTCTTGTTACAGCTTTGTACCTGCCATAGTAAGCATGTGATCAACACCTAATAATACTTCTTGACACAACAACCAATGCACAGAGGGGCAAGGGTTAACAGATAAAAAACATTTCATTGACAAGAGACAATTGGGGTGGAAACTCCCAAGTCTTCAATTACTGCAGAAATGGTAACTTTTAAGCTGAGACAAACTTGTCAGTTTTCCTGGTGGATACTCCTCTGCAAATTGTGTTATTTGCTGTTAAAAATTACCTCTCACTTGCAGAGAAAAGCTGCCTCTTCATTAGATCAGTTTTCCCACTGAAGTCCAAGCTGGTACCATTTTTGCTCTTGGTGGAAGATGGGTGTGCTGCTGGCCAGTTTTCAACTTGTTTGGGTTTCACAGCACCTAAGTTTGGCAGGTGCGTTTGGTTTTAAGTTTTATAACACTACCATCCACCAAATTTCTGGGACTGTCGGAACCAAGGGCATCTCTTTGGCTGCTCTGGAAGCTTGGGAGACCCTGTCCAGACAATCTGGGAACTGAACAAGAAGGATTGACCCCAGTACAGGGGGGTTACAGCCCTGTCCAGGGGGGTGAACAGGGGGGTTTCAGTTCTGTCCATGGGGGTCACAGACCCTGGCACAAAGCAGAGATGAATTACAAATCTCAAGAGTGTGAAACACAGTAGTTTAGCTTATCACTGAGTGAGAAATATGTAGTTTTAGGTTTTCGTGATAGAAGTAGATGGAGACAAGATGGAGATTTTGGGGCGGTTCCTAAGGTTCTTCTTCTTCTTCACCTCCATTTTCTGCTGTGACGTTGGCACAATGTGGCTTGGGGAGATTGGGCCAAGTGGGTATGATCTGTTTGGTGTGGATGGGGGACATTGGTAGGGAATGGTCAACAATATGTTCATAATAATCTGTATAAAAGGGGACAACATTTTGGGAGACTGGGAGTTCCCTGCTGGCCGGGGTTCAGAGCAGTCCTTGCTGAGGACAGAGCGAACTATGAGATAACAAAAAGAATAAACACCATGATAGACCTTGGAGAAACTGAACCTTGAAGCCTCTGTCTCTTTCTTGTGTCGGTCCTGAATCATCCAGGAGGGCAAAAAGACTCTGAGCACCTGAATGTTGGAAACAGTAATCCGATATGGGACCGAATCTGAGGTATCTGCTAAACTTTTGGGCAACAGAACTCAGGGCATAAGCCAGACTTGGTGCACCCCACATACTCAATGAGCACTCTGATTTCACACTTTTTTTCTCCCCCAAGTGCTAAGGGCTCCCAGCCTTGTAGCAAAGAAGCACATGTCCTATCCAGCTGCTGCAGGTTCCAAAGGAAGGCTGCCTTTGGATTATCAAGAAAACCTCATTGGTACACTGGTGCTTGGACCTTCAGGGAACACATCACATTAATCAATCAGCTTTTGCTTATCTCATGCACATATGCAAATCTGTTTGCTCATGTTTCATTTTGAAAGAACAGGCAGATTTCACATGCTGCTTCCAGCAATAAAAGCACACTCCAATTTCAGGACTACAACACAACTGGAACCTGCTGCCCCAGATAAAGATTTTGTATCTGATCCTTGAAACAGAGCCCTGCATTCTGCACCACAGCAGCACTGTCACCCTCAACTCTTATTGCCACTGACCAAAATCTTCCCTTACCATGTGGCTGTGCTTATTTTTACACCAGTTCTTGGGAACATTTGTGTATGTTTCCAGTAGGCCTCATTACAAAAAGCAAGCAAATCAGTTCCTGCAAAGTTGCATAAAAACCACTAAAAGCTACTGCCACAACTGCAGCTGGACAGCCATTGGCAAGCAGCCTGTTAGGAAATAAACACACAAAAAAATTAATCCAAATCTGCATCAAACCCATGCATCTTAGACCATGCTTCAAAGGCTGCCAAATCTCAACTCAGCCAAATCCCATACAAAGTGAATTCCAAATGCATCAGCCATCAAAACTTCTGAGGAAGATGCCAGCTGTTTGCAAAGCCTGTGATGAGAGACTAATCTCACAGCTAACAAGGTCTCAGCAACAACTTACTGAAATCAGCAAGAACACAGCACGAATTCAACACCAAATTTCAGTTTCTGAATGGAAACCTCAAGCCATTGAAAGGCCAAATCCACTGCTGAACTGCACTACCCAGCTCCTTAGTCCTGCCTACCTGCTCAGTGACTTCACACATCTCATTCACTCTTACCCTCTACAGCTGTCCCAAAGGTCACCACTGAAATGTTCCCATAACCTCACTAACAAGTGCAGAAAATCTTGATTTAGAAAATACTCATTTCAAGTAGCAGCTTTTCATGGGACAACGCTTGCCAGAACAGTTCCCAAAATCAGCCTGTGAGGCACGGTCAGATCCAGTGGCTAGGACATGGCACCAACCAAGCAATCCCTAAAAACACATCCACTGCCTAACAAGTGTAACACACTAGAATGTCTGCCCTTGAGTCTAAGCCAGGAGTGCAGCAAGTAGCATTTAAATCAGTGTATCAGGACTGTAAGCTACTTCTGAGGCAAGGATACAGGATATGGATATCTGTGGTGGTGCATTTTAACCTTTATATGTTTGTTAATTACGTTTAGTTTAGTGAATGGTTTTGCCCTCTGTATTCCCCTGTGTAAACTTGCTTTTGGTCCCTTCCCAAAGTGGTATGTGTCAATCACTGTAAATCCCCCTTCCCTGGGGCGCTGCCATCCACCTTGGGCATCTCCCTTCTTCTAGAAGTTTCGGAGAGTCCAGTGAGGTGATTGGCCCCGTCCCAGACCCCTTTCCCTGTTCTGTATTCCAAGTGGTGATGGTTTTTGTCTGTCTAGTTTGTATTTTCCCTTGAATTTTGTTATTGGAGCATCCCTTATCTCTTGAAACTCCCACTATAAATCTCCAGAACAAGCCCTGGAGCTTTGCCCTGCTGCAGACCCCCACCAGGCCAGGACCTCCTGGCTTGGCTGCTCCTCTCTAAGAACAATAAAACCTCTGTAACCCAGGCAGCAGGGTCATCTCTCTCTAAACCTCACCTCCACCGTCTCTGGGGAACATCTCCAGCCAGAAAAGAGCCTACGAAGGGTCCCGGGTGACAGCGTGGTCACAAAGGAGACCCCCTTTAGTTGCCTGTGCCAGGGCTGGCCGGCCAGCGGAGGAAAAGGCACGGAAACCCAACAGATATCCAAGACAGGCAGGAGACAATGCATGATTTTCAGTTAAAATAAAATGGATACCATGAAATCAACAGATCTCCAGGAAGAAGACATTCCTCTAAAGAAAACTGAATATCACTCGTTGAACTATGCATTGTGACACGCAGCATATCAAGTTCCATTTATCTTAATAACAGAGTAAGCAAAATGGATTACTGTGGTGGTAATTTTTGAGGCAGTTGGCAAGAATCAGGGCAATCAGAAAGCTGTATGTAGTATTTCTGCTAGCAAAGTGGTATGAACTACTCTACTGTATAAAAGAGAACAGAGAGAGACAGGAATACCACATGATTAGGGAGAGTCCAAGTAGCTGTGCAGAGTAGAAAGCTGTGCACCACAAACTGGAGGCACCAACTGAGGGTGAGATAAGCACTGCAGCTGGTAACTGTATGCTGGATTTCCAAAATGCTTTCAGCTGCTATTCCTGGAGAGCTCTGAGATGGCACAGGATAAGTGACAGATTTACTGGTGTTACTCCTCACAAAAGACAAAACAAGGGGCAGAAACAAGCAGACAACTCTGTAAGCCAGCATTTCCACAGGGATTGGCTCTGAAATAGTGTAATTCAGTGCTTTCAAAAGTAATAGAAAAGGAGAGTATTGAAGTAATGAGGGAGGGAATTTTTCTTGTCTTTTCTCATTTCAGGCAGTCAAAGCTGACAACAAAGAACTGAAGATGGTATCACAGCACCAAGTGATCAGTGAATCAAGCAAACCAGTTCAATGTCAATGAACTCAAAGGTGTACTGAAAAAAAACCCCCTAAGCCTATACAAAACACTGACCTATAAATTGGTTACTATGGTTGAGCACAGAAATTTCTGAAGTCAATTAAGAAACCACTAGAAGCACACTAGCTCAACAGTAATTAAAGGCAATCAACGCTGTGATTTCCCAAAGAATAGCCAGTAGTAAAGACATATATCAGATGCTGCAAATAGTTCTTGTCCTTACTTCTATTTAAAAATACCCATTTTAGTTAGCAGCACAACTAAACCCCCTACTCCTCCACAAGATCCATCCCTACATTGTTGAAATGCCACCTATTACAGTGTTATGGAAGAAGAAGAGTTTACAAGAGCAGGGGAAAGCAGAGGGTATTCCCAGTGAGAGCAAAGCAGTATGATGCATCTGACAGAATTTCTAGGTGGGTCATTAAGGGCTAAGAGCTGCACCAGCAAAAACAAACCTGGCATGCTCAGTGACACATAGATCCAGTTCTTAGTCTTGACAAAAAAGGGAAAATTCAAGGCCATTTTCTTACAAACCAGGTGAGAACAATGAAAAGGGAGTTTGAGCATTTTAAATTTAGCGAATTCACATTTATCCTGACGCACATTACAGTTAGGCTGAACAAACTTGATGTAAAAGTTATTGAGGTCAACAGTGTAATTTACCTTCCTGTTGGAACTGTAATTAAGTGCATACATCTCTACTTAGATTCTTATGTTTATTTTCCTACAAAAAGCAAGGCATGGTATTTTGCTATTGCAGGTGCCAGAAGGCCAGCATGAAAACGTTGAATTTAAGATTAAAGTCTCTGAATAACATCTTCATGGTTTGTGTTTTTTCCCCATGATCTCCATAGCTATGCTAAGGGCAAATCTGTAATTGGCAATTTTTGTGATGTAGTCATCTGTAAACATGCTACATGGACTGGAAAAGTGGTAATAAAGTGAACCAGAACTTTAAACCATTGATAGAAAGTGAATTATATCAAGAGAGATAAGCAAGACAGATCTGAATCATTCCCTGACTCCCTGCCCAAGTAGTTACAGTGTATTTTGCAGTTTGACTTAACTGTCCAGATTTCCATCTTAATGACTACAGCTGTCCAAAGTGATGTGAAACAGAGCCTGGTCAAAATCTCTAACTCAATGCTATTAATATTTCCATGCTGAGACCCGGCCTTACCATACACAGAAGTGCTACTCATCAAGTGCTGGCTTTTTAACACAATAAAAGATGTAGCAATGTCACAAAGTTAAAAGAAGGGTGATCTTGGCTCTACAAACATGGGAGCCCCTCCAATATCCCCAGTCTCCGAGTCCAGACTCAGAGCATTTCAGTACCCACAAAGATGAAAATTACTGCATTATTACATTATCTAATCTGATTAGCCCAGATTACACCCAACATTTTGTATCTGACTTGAGCAGAATTGTGTATTTTGACAGAAATCAAGTGGCCAGTAAAGCACAAAGCTGTGCCTGTAGAGGTTCAGGGCTGCAATAACCTCACTCTCCCACCTTCCATAAGGCAGGCTCAGTGTAGCTGCTCAGCACGATGAACATGAACACACATTCCTGAATCACTGAATAAAACCACAGCACAATAAAAGGCAGGGATGTCACACACTCTTTGCAAGTGGCTCCCCTAAATTAGCAGACAAAGCATTAAAGTTTTACAGCCTTACTCACACGTAGTGGCATCTTGAAGAAGGCTTTGTAATTTCGTTTTAATGACAAATGGAGGAAGGAAAGACACTAGAAGTTTTAGAACATAAACCTCTAAGGAAAGAAATGAGAAGATTTTGGGGTGGGAGAGGAAGGAAATGAGAAATTTTCAATGGAAAGGCACACTACTAAAGAACCAAGCAAATTCAGAAATAAAATGAGGAGAAATCACTTGCAAAATGACTTCAAAATGCTACAACACTGGATACAACCTTTCAGAACTTTTAACCTGAATTTCAGCAGTTGGCATTAAATTAATTTCTAAGCATATCTAAAACTTCCAATGGAATATGAGAAGAATTAGTAGAGATGGCCAGGCTTTTCCAGAGTAAGTACCACTTTGGTCTGGATGCAGTTTGCTGAAGTGTTATTCATGGGAACCATCACAGCTCCTAGAAGAAGCAGCACCACTGGTTAGCAGACACAATGAACAGATGAGAATATGTTAACCACCTCTGCTGCTCTGCACCCTCCTCTCTCAAATGTCAGAAATTAAGTTAAATTAAGCTATTTTTAGCTTGAAGTTTGCTGGTTTTGTTGCAAACAAGAAAAAAAGGATTTTATGCTAAAACCCCAGAGCTTTCTCCTCATTTCAATTGTAACAAAAAGATATTAACACCCTCTTCTTCCTATCTTGGCCTGTTTCCATCCTGCCTGCCTGCCTCCTACGGCAACTATAAATTATTCTTTCAGATTATCTGAGATTCTGGGGGAAAAAAAACCACCCAGCAGTGGGTAGACTACGACACAATCATGGATGAATGAGTATGATGCCATTAACAGGACAGGCAGCATCAAGGAAGTTATTTCTTAAGAACACCTTTATCCAGAGTGTGACACTGGATAATGAAGAACTGTTCAACAGCACAGTAACTACCACAGGGCAGAGATAAGGAAGGCTGTGTGATATTCAGAGAATATTATAAAACCTGGAAGAGTCCTTGCAGGTAATTGCATTCAGGGATGTGAAAAGGCAGAGGAACTGAACGGACACGAGGTTTTTTTTACATGACGGATGCAAAGTAATTTTGAAGAAATAGAGGAAAGGTCTGCCTCTATTGTACAAAATTGGATAATGCTACAGATCTGCTACATATTTGAAAAAACCTAGCTACCAACAGGAAATACATCAGACTGGAAGATCAAGAGGAAAATTAATAACATTTTATATTAATCTAATCTCAGCCAGCTGAGATTTTCTGTATTTAGGAGAGAATGATTGCATCATGCAGAACAAGCAGTGACTCTCCCAAAATGAATCTCTCTATCCTCTAAGTACCAAAGAAAAACAAGGGAGACTAAGCTTAGAAATGTATTCAGCTGTAGATGGAGGAAGAAATGTTCATCAGACTTGGTAAAAAAGAATCAAATCACCTATTTAAGAACTACTTTTCTTTAAAAAGTTACGATTCGTAACAAACACTGGCTTGATACCAACACAGAGACAATTATATGAGAAGCCTGCAACTGTCTAACTTAAGATCTCTTAAGGATGAAGTTTGGGAAGGCTGACAACTGCTCAGGGCAATCAATGGTACCCAAGTCCAGGGGAACACGAGTGAGGAACAGCACAAACTTCACTCAGCTATTTTCTGCCATCAGTCACACACAGACATTAACATAAAGCCGACAAAGAGCACCAAACTTTCATCTCTTGGACAATCCACCAATTAATGTGGTGGGTTGAGCACCCAATAAAATTATTTGCTCTTCTTCTGCTGTGAGATAGGGTTAGGAGAAGAGTAAAGCAGGCTCCAACCTAAAGGGTATAAAGAAAACCCAAAACTACAAAAGGAAGAAAATTAATAAGAATCCGAATAAAACTTTCAAAACACTTTTCCTGCCCCCACAAGCTTTTCTTTCTCATTGATAACATGCAGAGACAAAATTTAGAACTTCAGTTAGTTTATTACCTCTAAAATAGTCTTTCATCAGTTCTTTTAGGGAGAGAAGTCTCTTTTGCCATGTCATGGAAACTTCTCCACAAGAAAACAGATCTCTCATGACTTTAATTCTCTCAAAAGCAGCCATCTGGAAATCTGCATTGTGAAGTCTCTCCCATATCACACAGCCTTCCCACAGCTGCAGAATGGGCCATGTAAAATCTTGGGGCACCATTTTAAAGATGAGTGGTTCGAAAGCAAAGGTTCTCTTTCTTTATTTTTGAGACAATTTTCATCTCTAGGAACAGAGGTCTTCTCTCTCTGGGGGCAGATCTTTAGCTTCATCTCATCTCTCTCTCTCTCTCTCTGTTCAAGCTTCTCATGAAATCACAGCTACTTTAACATTTACTCGGTTCAGCACAAATGTCTCTGCTCATGTCTGCAATTTAAACACTCCATCCCTCCATACTGATTAAAGGGATATTCCAGTATATCACAGTCCCTCACCATGGCCTTAGAAAAGAAGCTCTGTTCTTCTGTTTCCCTCTCCAGAGCTGGAGTTATAAATGTTGGGGAAAGAAGTGAAGCTGGGTATTTGCTCCTTCTGTGTGATCAGTAAATTACATCTTTAGAAACAGACCTGTGGATAAAATACATAAGGTAGGTCCTTTCTGCATGATTATTTTCCTGGTGTTCAACTGAGAAATCTCCCCTGGAATCAAACAAAAGCAGTCAAAAATATTGTCTCTTAGCTCTTGTACTTGTTGACTGCCATAAGACACAATAAGGATTTTCTCCAACAGCTTTACTGTAACATCCAATCTTTTGCTGCTTTCCTTGAATTAAAAGTAGCTTCTGATGGCACAGGTTTACATTAAAAGCAACTTTTGTTCTAACACAGTGGCATCATGCTGTTTCCCACCATACTTGCAAAAACCTCATTTTTAGATTCCAAGGGAAAGATTATGAGATCGGAAACAAATATCTAGCATGCATGATTTCAGACTTTTCAGGAATTCCCTGCACAATCTGTATTTGGAATATAATCTTCTCTAATCCATTTGGCGGGAGAAATGTGCAAGGTTTCCCTGGATCTGCTCTGAAAGTCTGCCCACCATCCCAGAACAAGAGCACCACACAAAAGTGAACTATGGCTCTTCTTCTACTCAGGAGTCACTGATTGGTCCCAATTCTTTGGTAAAAATGTTATTGCCTTTTGCCTACTCAAGTTATCTTGAATGACCCTTAATCCCATCACATGACTTCCTCAGCAGTCTCTGAAGTCTTTTCCTATTTAAAACCCCTCAGGCCAGTTCCTGTAAGGAGCTGAATTTGTGGGGTACCTGTGGATACATTACAAAACACCATGGTGTTCACAGGACTGACAGTGGCAGTCTCTCCAGATTCCACTGCAGATTGATTTGTTTCTGTCCACGTTTTACAGTATCAATTTGACAGTGGAGCATGTCTGCATGGAGCAATTAAACAAACCCTCACCTGGGGCAGACACTGCACTCACTATGATTTCATCAGGTGAAGAGCAGCAAACAGAACTTCTGCTAGGGAAACAACAAACTGGACATCAGACAAAACCCTCTCAGTGTCTAATGACTTATTACCCATTATTTGGAATGTATTTACCTTAAAAAAATTAATTCAATTGAAATTGTGATGCAATTACTAGGGACAAAATGCACTTTAGACAAATTGTATTTTAAGGAGGTATATTAAAGGGTGGAGAGCACAGACTTCATTTTACACAACACAAAAGGCTCTGTGTCATTTGCAGACTGTACTTGAAGAAGACAGATTTACTCATACATGAGGAGAATGAGAAAAGAGGTGAACAAGGAAATGTTTTTATGAAAACATGGCACTTCCATTTTTGCAGAAGAGGAGTTACTGTTAAAGGCATTTAAGCATTGTGATATTATAAATATGAGAGAGCAAAACTCAAGGCAGCACAGGGGAGGCCCAGCTGATGAAATAATCTTAGTTTGGGCAAAGACATTAAGAGAAGGACACAGAAGCAGCAGAGAGGTCTGTCATGCAAGAACTTCAAGAAGACAACAGAAAGAGGAAAAAACCCAAAGGTCCTGAGGATTCTGTACATATAAACACGCTTCACATCTTACCTACGTGGTCCTTGAAAAAGTTGAGTTAATTTTGGGACTAAAAGATCCAAATCTTTTCTTACTGGTTTTCTAACACATGATAAAATTGAAATATTTACTAATTGCAATTAGCCTGTCATTGCAATTACACATCATCATCAGGAGCAGAAAACATACACAGGAAGGAAATGCTGACATTGCGGATTTTCCACCTACATCCACTAGGTTTGCTAAGGCAATTTTGAATAAAAGATTATTAAAATAACACAGAAGTATCAACATTAGGAAACAAGCCTCAAACTCTGTTTCAGGCTAATTGCATGAGGAAGACACTAAAGAGTCACTTCTCAGGAGCAGAGAGTTGAGGATAAAACTTCAGATTTACCAGCATGAATGCAATTACAAGCATAACAAAACTGGTTTCCAGGAAATTCATGCATCATATGCAACAGCACACTTTAATTTATGAATCTGCAGACTTCACATCATCATGATAAATGGGTGACAGTAATTTTTAAACTTTATGTCAGTGGGTTGTAAAGATTAACACCCACATTCTTCCTTGCATAAATTAACTATCCAAAACCAATAGGCTGAGACTGATTCTCTGTTCCTACAAGGTGTAACAAATCTATGAACAACAGTATCATCATTTATAATGTTTCATAATTACAATTACTTTTTTTTTAACAAGTCATTAACTCTTGCTTTCCTTTATAAGCAAGAGACCTCCACTTCAACTATTTGCAATCAGACCTCTTTTTCACTTGTAAAGACCTGATCTCCTCTTTATTTTTTCTGTAGTGCTGTTTTCCTTTCATTACAGTATCATATATAAATAGCAAGAATATACAACTGAAACAAAAAAAAAATCCAATTTCAAAAAGATGCATGAATCTGAAAAGCAAAGACCAATACACTTAGAAAAAGAGGAACAGCATTTTTTTCATTATTTTCATTATAAATTACATTATTAGATGTAATTTATAAGAACATTAAAAAAACCCCAAAACAAAAACACCAAAAAATCAAAGAAAAAAACAACCAACCTTCCAAATGCTTCCAGTTCTCTTTCCCTGAGTGCCAGTGGGACAGGCAGGATTGTCAGAAATAACTGACCTCTCAATCAGTCAGAGAAGAAAATTAAGATGAACTTTAAAGTAGGCAATTCTCTTGTATGATAAGCACACCAGGGAAGGTGTGCTTACTGTTATTTCCCAAAAAAGTGTCCTGCAAATCTGAATGCAATTCTGACACTCCAAGATCCATCATTTCCCTCACCACCTGCCAACTCAGCAACTCCAACTCACATGTGAGGAGCTGATGTGCTGGCACAGCACAGAATCTGTTTTGAAAGAAATCTGTTATTTAAAAAGGTATTTCTCTCCCAGAATGCCCACACTGGCATGAGATGTACAATACTAATTTCTGTAGCAATAACAGGGCCATTAAATTGCAGTTCTGGAGTTCCTTTCCTTTCAAACACAATGCAACCCCCTCAGTGCACATTATCTTTCCTAATTACAGAGTAATTTCCAAAAAGGGGCAGATACCATCTTCAATTACACTTCTAACCTTTCTATTTAGACTGAGCAATGTATGAACAATTTAATCCCTCAGAACACAGTATTGCTGCTAATACCCCGTGGAGTAAACCAAGAGTGACTTGCACTGCTCTTTACAATCACTCCTAATATTTACTTCTTTGTGCATGAACTAGTAAAAAAAACCTTCCCAAAGCAAAAAGGTGACATTGCCATAAAGAAACCTCTTTTCAACAGAGCACTTAAGAACAAGCACGACACTTGAAGTTTAAACAAATTAAATTAACATCTGCCAAAGGGCTCTACCAAAGCTTACAGAGGATGTTCTACACAGAGTTTAAAGCAAATACAGCAATGTTCACCTTTCTTGGACCTCATGGCATGTAAGCCTACACATCAGTGCTACCTGAATTAACTTCTGCTTTTACTTACTGTGAAATACTGTCAGTCACTCAACTGTGTTCAACCAAAGAATGTAAATACACTAAAAAGCCAGGAGTCTTCTCTGAAATGAGCGGCTGCCCAATAACAGATTTTTCTTTACACAGTTATTATTGGATAGCTTAATTTTATTCAAGTCCAAGAAATTTTGAGAAAAAAATCCAAAACCGAAATGTGCCATTTCAATGAATCATAACTGAAGAGACAATCATTTAGCCCAATGAACCTGACAGAAGATTTTTAAACTCCTATGAAATCTCCTGAGTTTTAAAGAGATTCATGTATTCTATTCATTAGAAATTGAATTGTTTCATCTCTTTATTAACAACTTTAGCAATACCCACATAAATTTCTGGAAATTTCAGAAACAGGGAACATTTGCACTACAAGCAAGAGGCATGTTCATCAAGTGCTCCCATCAAAGGCTAACTTACACATGAGTAATTCTCATGTTATGCTTCTCTGTGCTGAGATGCTGAGATACACCCAGGACAGCACCTGTGGATAACTAAGCCACCCTCCTTCACTCAGACCTAGGTCACCTGCCAGATACACCAGCTGACCTTGTAAAGCAAGGAGAATTCCCTTGCCCTGAGGAAAACTCTGTATCCCACACAAGCAGACCCACAAAGGGCCTGAACACCCATCTCTGCTGATGCTGTTTGCACTGTCATATCCACACCCTGATCATAACAAACACCACCCAGCTACTGGGGCTCCACTCCAGCAGCTGCCAGCCCCCACAGTGACGATACCAAAGAAGCTTTAGGGCAATGAACACTCAAACCCTTTCAGGCAAGAGTCCATCCTCATGTTTAATGAGCAAAGCATGACTTGAGAACATGAACTTAGCTGTGACTTCACTCACAAGGGTTTTAAACTGTTTACACCTGCAGAACTACTCATGTTTCACACTGCTGCAGAAACCAAGTAGTCCTAACCAATGGAACTAAGCCCAAAGAGAAATGGGCAAGCAAGGCCCACTGACACAAAAATTAAACCACATCTAAGGCAGATGAGACAAACCTTTCCTTCCTTTCCATCTTATGCTACTTTAAGAGAAACCAAAAAAGCAGAATTATACAAATTTACATGTGCTTCACAATACAAAGATGTCTCAGCTATGCATATGAAGGTGTATTTTAGCAGGAGCAACACAAAAACAGGCACTGTGCAAGCGTGGGCAGAACCTTACTTTGGAACCAAGATCTTTAAACTTCAGCAAAAGTGAAACACCTGTTTTGTGTCTTCTTTTTAAATGCTGAAGACACTCACTGCTTCAGTAAATACAGTTTACTACCCAAGGCCTCTTCACTGAAGAGATCTGTGAAAGTACATTTTGTGTGACAAATATCTGTGACACTGAAAATTCCAGAAATTCTACAGTGCATTGCACAGTAACTGGAACACAGGGTATCACAAGAACCTCTTGTTTAAAATATATGCACAGGGATATGCACTTCCTTTCCTCAGAGACTTCTCACAGCTGCAGAGAGGATTTCAAACTGCAGAGATAAATGAAGTCGTGGAGATGGATAAATGTACCTGTCACACTCACCTGGTCAGCCCCAGGGACTTCTGCCCAGCCCTACACCGTGCACAGCAGGAATATCCCCTGGGTGGGGACATTTGAAAAAGCAGCAATGGTTTCACAAATCATTATACAACCTCATCTTTCACTGGCTTCCTATTGAAAAGCAATGAAACGTTGTCAAAGCATATAAAAGAACAACTGGACTCTGAAAATAATCATACCTGAAACAGCAAGGAAATCATCAATGCTCGTTATATCATCCACAGCTTCAGTAAGAACACGGATGTGAGTCTCCCACGTGCTCCTATACATCTCCATGTTGTTTTTCACAACTTGACTTTTTGGTCTGGCAGCAAGAGCTAAAGCAGCATTAATAACCTGTACCAAAAACAGACAAAACTAAATTATTATTTTTTCAGAAATCAAATCTTATGTTTTACTTAACACAGCAAAGCAGCATTACTGTTCTCCAAACAAAACCTTTGCTCAGCTTTTGGTTCTGTTCTCAAGCAGAAATATCAGTATGATGTTGCTTAGGCCAATTTCCATTTCAGCTTCATAAATTAAGAAGCTGATGGAAGAGGACAGCCAAATCCCAACATTTTGGTTTTAGTTGGAAAATCACACTGTTCCAGTTTTCAAGATACCAAATCCAAGGAGGTTTTTACTCACACAAGCTTCAGGCACACAGTTCCCATAGTTCCACATCAGTTCTGAGTTTGAGCTCTTTAACATCAAGAGCTTGTTATGGAGTTCCTCCACTGAGAGAGAATCAGCCTCTGCCATGTGAAAGTGGGAGGTTTTGCCAGAGCAGCAGGTATGTCTACACAACACATACTACACCTAGATAAAAGCAGCAGACTGGTTGTGCTGAATCAGGTCAGATACAACCAGGAATTACATTCACATGAAGAGGGCAGATTTCATCTCTTTCAGAAAAGACTAACTGAAGATGCAAACACTGGATCCCAAAGTGTTTATTTCTACAGATACTTCTTCAGTCAATTAGCTAGAGAGATTTTTCCCCCTAATATAGAAGTTTATTGATGTTATATACACAAACATTTTTTAAATTAAACTAACATATATGTCAGGTAGAAACTGAACATTAACGTTGCATTTCCCTTTTTTCACCCTTCTGAATACTGCTTATTTATCCAGCGGGGAAGGATTTTAAAACAACCAAACAACAAGCAAAACACAGGGAGAATAAAAACAACATATCCTTGGTGCAGAGCGTGGGAGAGAATTAGAAAGCACAGGAAGAGCAGCAGGAAAAGAAGGGAAAAAACCAACATCCCAAATGAAATCTCTGACAATCTATCTTTCGCTTTGTGAAAAAGAAAGAAATCCTTCAAACTGCACAGTGGCCCTGCAAAGAGTCATAAAAAGACTTCCCAAGATATTTTAACAGACCAGAATATGCTGGTGCAGTAACAACAAGAATTCTGCCTTCCCCATTTTGGTCAGCTGGGTTCCTGACTTGGTAACAAACATTTGTTATAGTACAGGGAAAGATCAAAAACTCTGATACTGCCAGGAACAAAAGGCATCAGGGCTGACATCCAATAGGCACTACCCACGTACTGGGGGACATTTTTATAGAATTGGGGATGCAAGTTGTAATTAATATTTTTTTCCAATTCCAACTCTAAACATTTGAAAATGTTGGAAAGCAGATTTCAAGCAGTCAGCTTGAAATTTGTATGTGTATTTCTGTCCAAATCACACATTTTGTTAGGATGCACAACACACCCAAAACCTCAATTCCGTGTCTGTCTCTTGTTTAAAATATACAGCTGCATACAAGGTTCACACTTCCAGTTTCTGTATTTCAATAGCAATACCCAAGATACATAACTCTCCACATGCAGTGCAATATATAAAAGCCCATTTCTGTTTGACTCTACAGCAGCTTCCCCAACACTATTAAAAGTAAGAAATTTGTAGGAGTTGAGGCTTTAACTGTTTTCATTCCTATCACGCTCAATCCAATTTCACAGGATCAATTTTCTAAGCCAAGGGCTCAAAATTTCACCTCAATAATTCTTAGGTCACATTGGACCTGTTTTGATTTACCACACTAACTAGTTTAGGTTTTAAAATGTGTCCATCAAGACCGAAATACTGAGCAGGTAATTTCTAACTTTTCTGTTTAAGCCTCTAATAGGATATTAGCTGAAAGTCAAACTCTGTTTTTGGTCAAATACAATAAAGTCTTTTTCTTACTGCATTTTCTTCTTTGTTTTGGCTGATTTACCAGTTCAGCTCTGCCAAAAGTAACAACGAGACTGTGCAAAAAGCTGTTTCAGTATCAAAACCAGCATCTTTTATCTTGGCAAAGATAAAAAGAACCAACTTTTGTCTCACCACATGCAATAAAGAGGTGAACCAAAACCGCTCCAGAATGCGGCCAACTTTATCAGATGGGTGCATTTAAAAATCCTAATGACTCCAGATCTCTCTGGAAACAAAGTCCTGAAGGCAGCAGTAACCCCAGCCCAGGCAGGAGGGCACCCTGCTCTAACAGCACAGAGACTGCCCTGGCACCTGTGATGGGCTGAGGCTGCACCAGGCTGCTCCCAGCACCTCTGACCACCTCAGCAGCACAAACCACAGCATTCACCCAAGGCTTCCCTGAGGAAACTTGCAGCTACAAGTGAAATCAGGTCCATCCCACACAAAGGCAGCTGATCCTGAATTAAACATTAAAGGTGACACACTGTTCTTTATGGTTTGCTTGGTAAATTGCTCTAACCCTTCATATCCTATTAAGAGAAGACTTAATTCCACCTTGGATAAACACGGCTTCCACAAGTGTGGAAACAACACACAGGAAAACATGCCATGGAACAATTCAGACTGATAGCAATGAAATCAAAATCCTGTCACATTTAATTGCAGAATACACTTTAAACTACATGTGTTTGTCCTGCCTGAGAACCACAGCAAGGTAGGAGACTTAAGAGCCAAGCAGGGCTGCTGAAGTTTGGCCAAGCACAGATCTCCTGTGAGCTTTGTTCTATCTGGAAATGTCCCAAAGCCATGATCCACATGCATGGTTCACACTGTGTACTCTCAATCTGGCCTCACAAACTTGAAGACATACATTATTACATAAGTAAAATGGAGATTTTAAACCTTTTTCTCCTGTAAAAAGAAGGAAAAAATCAAAAGAGGAAAAGAAAACTTCACACTGGGACATACTCAGATTCACCAACAAGACACCAAGTGAAAAATGCCACTTTCTTAGGCTTCATGAAGTTTATTAGCTTTTCTACTTCACTCCAACTATTATTTATGATATAGATTTATCACCTGAACTGGCCTCAAGAAACAATGAGAGCAAAACTCATCAGAAGTCCCTGTTTCACCACTGCTTCCTGATCTAAATAAGGTTACCATTTGTTACTGGCTAAATAAATATAGCCTTATTCTACCTTATTACAGCATCCTAGGATGTTCAAATTCCATTATTACTTTTTCCCTATTTGTACTTCTGCACACAAATATCACAATTCAGGTTACCAGAAAGCTGCTACTATTCCTGCTGACTGCTGGGGCATTTCACTAGGAGCTAAATTACCAGTTTTTAAATAAATCCTTGGACTTGTGAGCAGAACCTAGGCAAGATCAGCATCTGCTATTATCAGCTGCACAGCAGTAATATCCAGATGTCCCCATCAAGTCCAGGATACATCATACTCTATACATTCCATCAAATGAAAACCAGTCTCTGAAGTTTAACCATGCAGTGATTGCATAAGTTGAGAGAAGCTTGAGGACACAGCAAAATGATGACAGTAGTACAATAATCCTACTTTCTTCTAACTTCTGAACAGCTGGTTACTACATCAAAATACAGAAAAGTTCAGATGAACTGAGGTGTGCACAGGACATGCAGCTTTCAGGGATGTACTCCTGCACACCATGGGCTAAAACAGGGCATGTGGGGGCAGAAAAACAAACTACCAAGGCCACAGCAGGCCCACAAACCCACACCTGGACACTGCTCACACAGGCAGCTTTAGACCAGCACAGTCACTCCTTTATTGCACAGGTAACAACTTGGGGACAGCACACAGGGAAGAAGTGCTCGGTGAGATGGTGCCTTTAGAGAAGGATGAATCATCCAGCCTGAGGTCAGGCAGAAGGAGACAACCCAAGACTAAAACATGCATATGCAGGGTTGGATTAACATTACAGAAGAATGCTTTTACAGTCTTTCAATTTAAAAAAAAAAAAAAATGGAAAGAAGCAACAGCAAATGCCTGTTATGGCAGTGACTACAGCAGAACAAAGCAAGGAACTTCCTGAGAAATTAAATATAAAGATATTCTGAATACCAAAAACTGTTAGTCTCACTAACCAAAACAAGAAGAATACCTGTCACACCTCTTTTGGGGGTGCAGCATTTGTTTTTTGGAGTTAGGAAAGGAGGAGGCAGACAGGTCCGAAGTCAGCATGCAAAAATCTCTTTATTCTAATTTTCTGACTCCATTTCTATCCACTGTACAAAGGTGGCCAATTATTGGCCAAAGCAGAACATCCCATCACTTGGATTGGTGTTCATACCAATCACTCAAATATTCTACCAAAAAAAGGAATGTAAACATTTCTTATTTACATGAAAAGACTTGGGAACTCAGCTCAGAGTTCCAAAACATCAGAAGGCTTTTGCTTTAATATCAAGAACAAGTCTGAGACATGTAAAATCAGAGTCACAAATACCTAAATCAATAGCTTGGGTTTGTTTGGGGATTATCTTTCTTTTTGGATAACAGGAGCTGGCCACCCAGCTTTATATTCACTTGCACATCCAGCAGATTCATTTCCAACAAAATCAGGTGAGCAAATACATCAGCTTGACATGGTAACAGCAGAGCCAAGTTCAGTCAAGTATTTCTCAAACATGCTGGGTGAAGTTTACCTCCAACAACAGAAGGGTCAGTTCTGCCCTAGAAGCTACCACAGCAAAGCTGAAAGAGCTCACCCAGGATCACAACATTTAGAACTTGACCAGAGTTTTGCTATAGTAATGAGAAACTTTGCAGCTCTGTATTTTATTGCTAAAGGAAGTATAGCAGGATGGTCATATTCAAGGTGAACAGTACATCAGTGTGTCATTTGAGTCTGCCATTTCTGGAAATTAGAATTCATGTCTTTGTTTAAAATCAAAACTATTCTGTGCATCTAACGCTGATCCCAATTAATTAATGTAACGTGACCGCTTTCTAAGCATACCTGAACAAATTAATCAAGGTACATACACGGATAACACAATAAAACACAGAAAAGTGGTTTCTGAGCTTTTGGAAAGGGGATTTTTTCCAAGCTGTTAGTAAACTAAGTACACCATGCTACATCACAAAAGAAATTGTACTGCTTGGGCCTGTAAGGAAGAAAACTCATGTCCAGGTGGTTTTGATGGAGGAGAACCTGAGGTTTTCCTTCCTTCTTTCAGAACTGATCACCTGAACATGTAAAATGCAGTCCTGCAGCTGGGCTGGAGTAAGGTACTCCTGATGACACAGCCTGGGAAGTGGCTGGCTGGAAAAGGACCTGGCACCCTGCTCCCCAGTGACAGGTGACAGCACCGGCAGCCCCAGGGCACGGCCATGGTGCAGAGAAGAGGTGACACAGGCTGGATCGCACCTGGAAAAGCAGCGTGCCCACGTGTCCTGTTCTGGGCTCTCTGATACAACACACACAGCAATAAGTGAGGCACATTCAGCAGAAAGCCACCAAGAAGCTCTGGAGCTCTGACCCTGAAAGGAGGGGGACAGAACTGGGCTGTTTCAGCCTGGGGAAAAGGTGGCTCCAGAGGGCCCAAGAACAGCTCTTCAGTGCACAGGGGATGACAGAAACAGCCCAGACAGGCTCTACACAGCCGTGAGTGGTGGAAGGGTATTCTGACAGCAACCAGACACAGGGAGGAGCTGGTGACAGACAGCACAGGAGCAATCCCACACCAAGGTCAGTCAAGCTGTGGAACAAGTTGCCCAAACAGTTTGCACAGTCTCTGCCCCTGGGTTTTCAACACTTGACCAGTCAAAGTTTAGAGAAAGGTGAGAGTTCAGTTTGAAACTGAGCATTGACACAAAAAGCTGTGAGCAAAAGGCTGCAGCCATCCTAAGGTCCCTTCCTACCTGAAGTGCTGTTGTTCTGAAATGCAGTTACAGAGTGATTACATGATAAATACTGACATCAACTCCTTCTGGGGTGACACACTACCCCAGGGTAACCTAGGAAAGGTTACAGAAATGTAAACAATGGAACACCACCAGGACAGGAGTTCCTAGGTCACTACTAGGACACAAGGTTCTACTAAAGAAACCAGAAACAGAAACATGCTGGCACTCTGCTATTTTTGTTCTTTTAACACAAAATCGTGGGGAACTTATTTCTGTCAAGCTGTGCCTTGTATTTCTCTTAACACAGTGGGGAAGCTCAAATATCCAGATATACCCAAGCTCTGCAGAAAAAAAAAGAGTATCTATTTACTACTAAGTCAAAAAACAAATTCGAAAGCAAAAACCCCACTATAATGGTAAAAAGGTACAAGGATATGTGACACTGTTGCTTTGGCATCTGGCCTATAAAGTGATTGCAGTAACCCAGATATGAAAAATCCATAACAATTTAAAAGCCTTGAAGAAAGCTGAGTATCTTGTATACAACATATTTAATCATAAAATGCATTTCGGTCAATATAAACAAATAAAATTCAGGTCATGTTGATAACAGCTCTAGACAATACAGACACATCCTACCCATGGGCTAAGTGCATTCCAAGAGTAAATAAATTCCTGGCTATATTTGTTAATAAAACTGACTTGTCTGCAGAAGTAAATTCAAAAGGCAAACTTTAAAAACCACTGGAAACAGCTGAAAGCAGATGCAGAGTAAAGGGCAATTGTTTAATTGTTATATCAAAAGTGACGTATCAAGACAAAGCAAGGTAGTTTCTTGTGGAAGCACACTCATCCATTTCTGATGGAGAATTTCCATCCACAGCCCACTCCTCTCCTCACAACATCCTGGAAAATGCTACCTCAGCAGCATTACCTAGTCCTGATAATTATGAGGACAGAAGTGTACAGGTGGCACATGACCATAAAGTTTCACATTATGAATCAGGTTCAAGACAGCTCTTGCTTCAGAGAGAGACTCAAAATTCCAACAAGGAATGATGATGCAATAAGAACTCAGCAATCTCTAAAATACTAAATGCAGTGGCCAAGATAATTAAGACAAATTACAATCCAAGGTAAAATTCCAAATCCTATTTGCAATCTCTACTTTGGCAGAACTAGTATTTAAAGAATTTACTAAGATTCTCTCTCCTTTCCCACAATTTACAAAGCAGGAAGGAGGGATCTCACTAAAGGCACATGGTTTTACAGTGAACATACTTAACTATGTTTGGCACTAAGTTTGAGAAGTTATAGATGAGTTTACTTGTTCTGAGATTATGAGGCTTGAACCTCTGTGAAAAACATCCATGAACAAAGAGTTTATTACCTCACCTTAAAATCTAGCAAAAACCTTCTTGGTACTAACAATTAAAGGAAGATTAAGCTTCTACATGGTTATTAGAAGCTACTGGCCAAGGAACCTGTGACTAAATTAAGAGCACACAGCTAAAGCAATCCCTCAAGAACAAACAGACCTGTCAGCAAAGGGTAACCCAGCAATTCTACAAACATTTTTAATCTGATACAGCAGGCAAGAAATTAGACAAAATTCTACGTCTTTGTCTCCCGGTGTCTGGGCAGTGGCTGCCAGTGATACAGAGAGATATATTATCATTACACCAGGATAAGTATTTTGTATTTTATTAAAACAAATTCTGTCATTTCACTCAAAAGCAAACCTTCCAACACAGTCTAGCCCTACTGAGAGATATGGTGCACTCCTCAGGAAGAAAACCAAACCAAACCCCCACACACCAAGCAATCCTCTCAAGCTCCTCCTACCCCTGCACACATCTGTTTTGGCTCTACAGAGGGACTACATGCACATTTCTGAATGAATTTTAAACCCTTCTACAGAAAAGGCACACAAAGTTATCTTGAACAAAACAATTATCTCCATTATTTTAGTTTAAAATGTCACAAAAGCACGAAAGAACTGACAATGCAGTTAAATATTCAGTATTTACATCCAGGTGGATAGTCACTATTTTTTGGAGGCAGACAACAGAATAGGCTGAACACTTACAGACTGATTCTTAAATGCATCCAACAGCACTTTCCTTCCAGAACTCACTCACTTGACCTGACAAGTGAAGCAAATAGCAGATCCCAAAATATGTTGGCGTTTTCTTGCAGGTCAGATTTCAGGTTCCATTTGCATGGAACCATAATTTCAGTTACTTTTGCTCTCTTTATTTTGCACTACTGAAACTCGAGTAAGGAGAATAAACATTTCTGTTTCTGCCTTTTTGAATACAGTGTCTGTAAAATGACCCAGGGAATATTGTGGATAGGATAGTCAAATGTATGGGGGTGGATTGCACAAACTCCCTAGTTTATTTCAAGAACTGAAAATGCATTTTTTGACTCAACCAAAAAACCACTGTTCCTCCAGCTGTACTTTTTGTAGTAGCTATACACCCATTATCCAGGATCTCACCCAGGATCCAGCGAATCAGAACACTGGGCAATTACTTTAAAACATTTTAGCTACAGTTTGAATGTTCTAACTGAACAATTACTTTCTTGTAGCCTCAGTTTGCATACATGGGGGGCAATTAGATTCTGCTCAGAAAGCCACGGAACATTTCACCCAAGTTTATCAAGCAATGCATTCTCAAAATTCTGATTTCAAGATAGGCATATGCTTAAAATGGAAGGTTAAAAATAATTCTCAAGATTTATTGAGACATGGAAGAGGAAATAAAAATATTCTGAGTTCTGCTTGTGATAGCTTCTAGTATAAAATAACAAAACAAAACATAGTGGAAGTCATATCTTCAACAGTGCTCCATCCAGATCTGGAGCTCAGCTACCCATAGTTCACTATAAATGTATTTACCTTTCTGTTCCTTCACAAAGTCCCCTCATGTAGCAAAGCTTTTTAGAGATGTAAACCTTCTCTACATTTTCTTAGGCTGTGTAAATGCTCTATCACAGCACAGCAGCAGTACCAACTACACCGGGATAAAACTTCTTCCCACGGGGGATAGCTGGGTTTGCTGATCAAACAGGGACAAGCCCTGCAGCCAGCAGCACACACCACACTCCCACAGCTGTGCTACAGCTGCCCAGCACATGCAGGCATTCAGAACACTCTCCAGGGAATTACACAGTCTAAGGGCTTGATCACAAAAGGTGTTCAACATAAAAAGCCCCTGTGTCTGAATACAACACCCATAATTATCAATCAAATTAGCTGCATACTAAAATTACAATATAAAACTGAAGCTTATGTCATTAACCTTCTGTTTATTGGATTTTACATCCGAGTAAATCCTTAGTCCAATTTATAATGTAATGCATATAAAAGAGAGAGGTCCTTATGGACTGTTCATTCATGTACCTAACTTTAGAGAGATGAAATGAAATTGTAATGGAACTGGAACAATTGCAGTGTAACCACACCACAGTTACAGTCCTTGAATATTTGGTAAGATGAACACACACAGATTACATTTATAAACTAGGGAGAAGGACATCATTAAAGCTCAACATGTATGACACAACTATTGCTTCATGTACATTTTTAAGTATGTTATACAAAATCCCAACCAAAACAGCAACAAGAAAATACAAACAACCTACTAAATTACTATTAATTAGTTTCTCATTCCCTCTTGGGGTTTCTAACAAAACCATCCCCATTACAAAAAAAAATAGTAATTCAGTAATTATCTAAATGCCAATGCCCTTCATTTCCTGTGGCACCTATAAGCTATGGTATGATCTGAGCTGAAGAAACAAAGAGCTGGAGCCAACAGCGAGCTTTCAACCTCACACAAAAACAAATTACTGAATAGACAGAGAGCAGAAAGCTTTAGGAAAGTTACACAGAGACAGGGACATGGAGGTTGAAAATCCATAATGTGCCTCTGGAAAGAACAGGTAGAAACAGTCTGGTGAAAAAGCAGAACTTACAGGCATCCTCAAGTATATTCCATGTCACTCACACAGTCAGACAAACTCCAATTTTTCACCTGTTTCTGCCACAGTCAAAGATCTAAGCAGCAGCAAACACTACCACGCCCTTTCTGGTCCTGCAAGTTTTTGCTGTCCTCTCAAGGCCTCGCTCCATGCTCCTGGCCCCACTGCAGGCTTCAAGGACCTTGCAAGGCTTCCCCTGCTGCAGCCTACAAACACCCCGAGCTTCCTGGGCTGCTGCTTTCTCCCAGTCCAACACAACACAACTGTGAACAGACAAATGAGCCAACAGCCCATGCAGACCAGATTCTTCCTCTGGCAGGATTAGTGCCAAAGCAACACTCAGGTGATGTGTTTGCCTTCGCTTACAGCAGCACCAGCAATGGACAGAGCTTGCTTGGGTTAAGTGAGAACATTCAGTATTTTTGGTTTAACCTCAGCCAGTAATTAAGCACCACACTTGAAGCCATGCATGCAAGCAAAGGAAAACAGAACTCTCCAGGCACACATTCAGCCAACCCCAGGAAAACAGGGGTTTTATACACAAAGTCATGTGTGCTTGTTCTCATGTTCTTCTTCTAGCCACATGGTTAGAACGCACTACTGTCCATCCTCTTACTGTCAGAGGTCAGTCAGAGCAAACGCTCCTGCACAGGACAACCACCACCATCCTGTTAGCCAGGTCTCATCTCAATTCCTGCCTGTCAGAAGCTACATGGGTAACAGTTCAATATTTGAGAAAGTTACTGAAAAGGACAGGTAAAATCCCAAGTAAGGTTATGGACCCCTAGCCAAACACACTGTCCACATCTTCTCCTGCTAGGATGCCAATACCAGCACCTGTGGGAAATAAAACATGAAAACTGCCACCACCAAAGGTTTTCACAGAGCTCTTAACAAATCCAAAATGATGTACAAGTACACATCAAGTTGGCTGTGTAGCCCACAAAATCCTAAGAGTAGATTTGAAAGTACTACAATCGCATGATACACATAATGGCATGACCTTATCTGAAAACTGAAATTTAATTCCCATCAATTCATCATGTAAAGATATACTGGGGGAGAAATAGGCTTGGTAAACACCACCTGAAATTGCTCTGTTTGCAACAGTAGCAAAAGCTTTATGATGTAGAACAAAGCTTTTCTAACTCAGAATAGCAAATTAAGACTCTGCCTCCGTGTCAACAATAATGCACAATCATCTGAGACATACAGGAAGGAAATAAACTGCTGCTGTACTCGCTACCTTTACTGTTACTTTCAAAGCTGCTGTGACATTTCCTAATTACTTTTAATTAGGAATTTAGTAAAGCAGGCAGTCAAATTGCGAGGTATTTTTGCAAATACGAATGCAAAATGGAACACAAAAAAATCCCCTTGCAGATCTCATTACCTCTCTTTGTCACATTTAATGACATTATAGCAGTGTAGTTTGCACTCAAAATCATGAAAATACAAGAAGGGTAGTCATCCATTGCCTTGAGTTTTATTCTACTGCTATAAAACCATTTAAAAGCTCTTTTTCAAATCCTGGAAGCTCAGAGACACGAATCAACCAACATTTGTAAGATTTGCCCTTTCACCCCATCTGGGTACTTCACAGATTGATGGAATGGTAGGGGCTGGAAGGCACTGCTGGAGGTCAGTCTGCTCCAACTCCCTGCCCAGGCAGTTCCACCCAGAGCCAGCTGCTCAGGACCACATCCACATGGTTCCTTTAATATCCTCCCTCAGAGCTGTGCCAGAACTTCCCCAAATCACTGAAGTCTGACCCTGCACAAAGGGCAAGAGAATAGTGTGCAGGGAATAAAAAGAAATTGCTGTGTCTTTGCTTTCCAAGCTCATGCAGAAGGCAGTAGAAATCTCCAGAAAGCTTGTTGCACAGCTGCAGCTCATGGCATGCAGAGGCACACACAGGGATGTGCACCATGCAGCCCATCCTGGCATCAGAGCAGGTGGGGTACACAGAGTACTCATGTGTACCCCACCCTCTTCCCTAAGTGCTTGCCAGACCAAGTGCTTCCATCTGTTGCTCATCCACATCCCCAGGTGACTGCAGGGTGCTGGGCACCCACAAGAATCGCCATCACACTGCCAATATTCCAGCTGGAAAACATCTGCAGGTTAGGTGTAAAGCTGGTAACAGAGCTGCACAAGGCTCCAGAACTAAACACTGCCAGCTGGATCCATGGATCAGTGGTTTTAGCTCCTTGCTTCAACAAGAGCAATGAATTCTCTTGTCAGCCTGTGCTATTTACACCTCTCTATTACTGCATGCTACAATCACTTACATTTTCGGCTCTCTACTACTGTCCATCCCTCTCTTCCAAAAACCATGTAAAAATTCCATCTCTTAACACTGATATTGTTTTGCTGTCTTGTACTACTCTAAGCTTTCCTACCCTCCTCCCCAGACTCACTAGGTTTTTTAGCACAAGGAGTCTCTAATAATGACACTTTATTACTGTTCTTTCCATTCCTGGCATTTTTCTGTAGGACTGTCACCAACAAAATGTAGCATCTCACACTAACTTAGAAATTCAGAAAAGAAAAAAAATGAACTTCATGAGATAGAAAAAGAAATAACCCTTCCAAGTTTTAAAGACAAAGGGAAAAACAAATTGTTTATAAAACATTCATAACACTTTGGTGCAATATGAATCTATAGTAAAATGCCAATCAGCAACTTTAAAAATCTCACTCAGTCTCATGTCTTATGTCCACTGACTGAGGGTGAGGCAAGACAAGGATAACACAGGACAGCTTCTTTATTGCTACAGAGGCTGAGGCTACTCAGGGTTTGTATTTTTGTTTAATATTACAAAGTGAGAATTTGTTGAGGATTCTATTCTAACACAACAGATGCTGGAAGATGAAAGTTAAGATTGAACACCTCAAGGCATTTTGTAGTTAATTATTCTCTCTCCAAGTACTATCATAAAAGAGCCAAGCAGTCACAGCCAGCATGAGCCTTTCAGGGGAACCTAGGAGGTAACAGCAGGGGGAGGTTCCCTCCCTTCAAATGTTTATTAGAGAAGTTCAAGCCAAAGCAAACATCTAAGTCTATTTGTATAGAAGCATAAAGTACTGTGCCTTCCAACACTTTCTGGTGTTCCACAGCTTTCGGATTCATAGTATCCCAATAAAACTTGCTGGGAGGTTTTGAAAATGACAAACCTCAATTTCCATGAACTGAGCAAGCCAATACCCTGCCAATACTAGTGTCAATACATTATGCTAGCAGATATAAGAGAGATTCTTTCCTTGTACCACTGCTCATATAGGCAGACAGCTGGTTCTGTACACATCTCTTTAGTGCAGATTGCCCTTCACATGAACACTGCCCTGCTCTGATGGCACAGAGCACCCTCCATCCAAACAGGGCCACACACTGTTGTGTCAGCTGAGGACCAGAAGAACAACTTCTTCCACACAATGTCTCCTGGTAACTGGTACAACAGCTCTCCATCAATCCTGGACACTGCCCTCTGCCACCAAAGCTGTGCCACTGCCAGCTCAGGCTGGCATCCCTCAGGGACTCTGCAGTGCCACCAAAGCAGTGACTGCTCCTGCTCCAGACTGCCCTCACTCCCTTCCCTGGAGCCAGGCAAGGCTGTTCAGGCATCCACACAGCAAACGACACTGGGCAGCTGTCCTGAAGGGAAACCTCACCCTCCTGCTTCCCAATGGACTCACAGCAGTTTCCTGGCCCACACTGCTGAGTGCAGTGACTCCCATGTGACTGCTGCTCCTGAGGGAAGGTGCAGAAATGAGGGATTGGGAGCAGGGAGGGAGGGAAGTCTCCAGCAGCACTGATGCTGCAAACACACAAACTGGCTGTGGAACCAGGATGTATGAGGAGCTAAACACAGGAGTACTCAACACGTTTACCATAGATACCAAGGTTAATGACAAAATCCTCATCTTCAGCAGCACTGTGTGTGAACTTCACAACATGGTGAACACCTACACGAAAACCATCACTCCATCAGAGCAACTCTCCTTTCAGAAACAGTATTACTGAGGCACAATACATACTTGCAATGAAACTCTCCACTGAAAGGCTGGAGATGATACTTAAGAAAAGTCCAATACTGTTGGATACTAACATCTGGTTTCTGTCTTTTAAAGCAGATGGTAGAGAACTCACTGATTTGCCATGTTCTCCCCCATTACTTCTGTCCTGTATTTGAAGGAAATATTATTAATACAGATTAAAGGACATGCCTCACAGATGGCTCAAGCAAGAAGATGAAACTGTGGTTATTAAAGTGATGCTGGTGAAGAGTTTTTATGAGGCCAAGAAAAAAAATCTTCCTCGGTGTCCCTCACTATTTGATGTGCCAGAGCAAAGAACAGAATAGATTATTTTCTCTCATGAAAGAGTAAATATACAGGAAATGCAAATTGCTAGCTTCAAAAAATCCACAGCATCATCAAATACATAAACTCCAATACCTGAAAAATGCAACCCATCAAAAGATCCTGCCCACTATCAAGTCTTATTTTTGTGAACAAGAATTTTCATGTTTGCTATTACCTGCTTCCTAGAAAATTATACAGAAGGAAATAATATCCATTTGTCTGTATCAAGCAAAAAGGGCTAGACAATTTAAGTGTAAATCCACACATAGCTCCATTCACATTTGTAACAGAAAAACACAAATTCAATGTTTAATTTTGAGAAAATAACTATAGGACATTCACATGAAAGCTTGATCAAAACTTGTAAAGCACAACAAAGCCACAATCATTTGCTAAGCAAGCAAGCAGAGAGCACACAAGCCCTGCTTGGGGGGTAGAGCTTCTAAAGGTGGATTTGTGTGTGTGTGTGGTGTGCTGCTGTCACTGCTGGGCTGCTGAGTGCTCCCATGACACTGCACCACACTGGGGATCATCACTGTGCTTGGAAGAGCAGAGAGTGCAAGTGGCTACTGGACTGGAATGGAGATGCTTTGCCTGGATCCCTCCTGCAGACACACACACTCTCCAAAAAAACCCTCAGCTTTGGTTCTGTGGTATTTCTGAATTTACTGATAAACACAGACGGGCTTAATACTGTCTGCTAGCAAGACAGGAAAGAAAGCAGCACTACAGCATGCTGAATTTATTAAAATTCAAAGAAAAGAAGGCTGCAGAGCTGGTTTCTTGCAAGGCCTGATGGTTTTTGCCCTTCTCCTCACTGCAGCTACACGTGTGCCAATAGAGGAACAGCTCCATAATACAGCAGTCAGTTCCAGACTGTCATCTTGCATGGAAGAAACAGATGAATTATGCTGGACAAGCCAAATACAAGATGTTCAAGACAGCTGTCAGACCAGTATTTCAGTGGCCTGTAAACATGATGTGTATAAATATATTCCCACTGATCAGCTCAGCATCTTGCTTCCCCCCAATACCTCTCTCCATGTTACCTGAACTACCACAGTGATTTATTTACAAAATCACAGGAGCCAAAAAAATCACCTTCTTTATTTACTGGCTTATCACATAGCAGGCAGTACTAAAAACTACCAGCAGCATATTAAGTTCTAAGTAGCAAGAAAAGATGGTATCCAAAACGACAGCCAAATCCTTCACAAATGTGCTAAGTGTTACATACTTTTCATTAATTGCAGAGAACTGCTTTTCACCTTCATTTATAACCAGATGGTTTCTATCTATCTCTCAATACTTCAGAGGAAAACAGAGCTCACCAAAATACCAAGATCCAAGGTTCTGCTTATATCAGTGCTTACACCTCTTCTTTAAAATATCTGGTAAAATATTCCATGGGATCAAATGACTTTCAAAAAAAATTTTTTAATCACCAACTGAAGATTAAGCTAAACCAAGAACATTTCTGTGTTTTTCTTGCATTTTCCTTCCTTTCACAATGTTCCAGTAATTACAAAGGTGGATTTGGGTAACCAGCAGCAGGCTCCAGTGAGAGCTCTTTTTCAAAGGAAGTGAGCCTAAAATTCACTATTTCAGATCCAGGTCTTCTAAAATATCCCAAATCCCTTGCTCCTTACAACTCTCCAGGGATCTTTATGCTAACAAAAAGCCTCAAGGCAGAGAGTTCTGACACACTGAAGATCATCGTAGCTGTTGCTTTTAGGACCACCCACCTCTGATCTCCACCTTGACACAAATGTCCCAGCTTTAGGCTCAAGGTCATTTTTCTCAAAAGCAGCAGCTTAGCATTTGAAAGGTGACTAGACCATAAAAATGTAAAAATCTATGAAGAATTTAGATAGAGAAACCAGACTCTCATCTGCTCATCTCTGGTTTCCCACAGGATAATTCTCCCTCTGTATGTTGAAAGGTTTACCATCTCTGCTGTTAGAGCAGCCAGAGTCTTCCCCAAACACAGCACTGAAGAGAAGCACAAGGGTAACAAACCCAAAACATGTATAAGCAAAACAGCTCTGTGGGTTTATAGCCTTGCTTTTAAAAACAAAAGCCTCTTTGCTTCTGTTGGTTCTCTCCCTTCTCTTTCTTCCCCATCTGAAGTCAAGATTTTGCAGGCACACCAGGACACTAACATGGATTCCAATACAAGTGACACGGGAGATCTCACTTACCTGACTACACCAAATTCTCCCAACCAAAACTGAGTTATATGAACAGAAATAATTCTTCATCAAATCATATGCAACCAGCTCTTCATTTGCTTATTCTTTATTACTGATTTAACACTAAATTAATTTCTCATGAAACAGTCACAGCATTCTAGGATCATTATGTGTTTTGCATTGGCTCTAATAAAAATGCCCAGCTTATCTCATTTGTTGAACAGTCAAAATATTTGATGATAATTTCACTAGAGAAAACAAAAAAAAAAAAAAAAGAGAGTTCAGAACCACCTCTCTACGTTTGACTCACAGTAGAGTATGATTAATGTAAGCCAAAAGGCTTTCCTCCAGTGTTTGCCAATTTTGTAGCTGCCTTTTCCCCTGTGCTCTACAGGAAGTTCTGGCGTCAAATCTGCAAAATTCCCAAGAATCCAAGGTGCTTTCTCTAAGTGCTAGGGGATTTTTTTGAGTGGGAATTTGAGGTGGGGAGGCTCTATTTTATTTCTGCTATCAATCCATATTATGCTCCTCTTCATGAAACCTTTGGCAAAGCACATAAAATACCTTTCTTTTCACTCTGAACATTTAAGAGCATTGGGGAGTTCTGCATCTGAATTTCCCCATTCTGAACTCTAACTGATATGTCCCACAGGGAACTTAAGAGATAATTGTTTTCCCTATGAAATGTTTTTAAATGATATGGCATAATCTGATGTACTGAAAAAATGCAGGAGCTTTGATCTGCTATTTCTTACTCAGGTAAAATCTGAATTGCTTTCATAGGGCACGGTCCTTATCTAAGAGAGCAGCAAATCCTGCACAATGAACACACCACCAGTAGTAATATAACCTTATGTGCATTCCCCATTCTCTTTTTAGTCAGATCTATAATCACCAACTAATTTACCCCAGTTTACCTTGAGGTTAAACAAAAAGGAAAGAAATAAACCCAAGAAACTTTCATTTTGCTATAGGAAATTAAAAGCCTAGAAACTTAAATGGCTGTGAAGAAAAATCAATATTTTAGTCAAAATTAGATTTCAGGAGTTTCTGTTATCAGACGTGGAGGTTTCAATTGCAATTAAAAAACTGCATCTAGATGCATAATAATCCATTATAAAAGTGCACCTGACCCCTGGAGAAACAAAGAAGTTGTTAGAAGCCTTCTTACAAATCCAGTAAAACATTAAATCACATAGCAATGTGATGTGAAACACAGAACTCTTCCAGTTTTAAAAACAGACATTGAAACTGAATTATTCAAGAGAAAACATTCATTTGTGACATTTTCAGAACACCACACTTCCTTGACAGACATTTCTTTCTCCAAGACCTGCATTTATTCAACAGGCATAAAATGGACTTTGTAAGCTTGCTGTTGAACATATTAATATTTGCTCCTCATCTTTTATTTCAACTACATTACCACAAAAGGGTAAGAACACTTATGTGTAAACTAGCACGTTCTTCAAAGAACTAATGATCTTACAATTATGCAGCCTCAAGGCTGCAACACAGATCAGATTCAACAGAATCAGTAGAATCTTTGCTCTAAAAGATCTAACTGCAGAAGTTTTTATATCTCTGTAACTCTGAACAAGACAAAGTGAACACATTTTTGGTACTTAATATCTTAGGAGAAGCGTATCTGTAGCTGTGCTTTTTTTCCATTCATTTCCTTAAGATGAAAGTTCAAGCTTTTAAATCGGTGATAATCAGAAGAATTCATACTTTACTGTTCACTTACACAAAAACTAAATCAAGTGGTGAGTCATTCAAGTCAAAGGTCAAAAGAGGTGCTGCTTTTTAAGAGTAAATTATTCCCAGTTTTTTCACATTACAATGTTCATTCAATCAGGTATGATTTCAGAAACAGAGCAGCATATTTTTACAATTGCAGTTTTTATAGCTTTTTAGAACTCCCAAGCAATACAGACTATTAACCATTTCTATGCTAGCCACAGGGAAAAAAAAAATGAACAGATAACCTAAATATTTGCATTTCTCATTTGGTCCCCATTTGCTCCCCTGAGCTGGGTAAATGGAATGTGAACTTAGACACAAGGAACACAACTAAACACCTGCACTGTGTGACAGCAATGCAGAGGGGATGAAGTGAACAAGTCCTACCTGTGGGCACAGAGTCTCGATGTGATTCGCTGCCATTTGCACAATTTTCGTCCCATCTTCGTTTGTTGACAACGAACAAGCAAGATTGGCAACCTTAAATAAAATAAATAAACAGTTCAGCCAACAGCCTTGCAAGCAAGTATTCCTGCTCAGACTTCAAACTTGGCAAAAAGCATCTCTGCCACAAAGCCTTCATTTTGAGGGAGAACTGTTTTGTCAAAGAATGGTTTTGAACAAGGAAACACTGCAGGAGGGAAAAAGAGCTGTAGAAAGAGATGACAGTGATGAGAAATCTTATGACCTCACCAATTTAGGCTCAGTGGGTAACAACTGCAGAGTGGTGTTTAGAAAATAGGAGGAAATTTCAAAGTAAGAGTGTAAGGTTTCAGCAGATTGCTTGTGATCTTGCCCCTTAATTTTTCAGAGCCCTTCAAACCATAACCAGCTTTTACACTGGTCTTTTAAACTTACTTTGAAGACCTTAAAGCTCAAATAACATTTATCTTGAACTCTTGTAATTAAACACAAAGTATTTTATGCCCTGAGCTATCTACAGATCATTGTTTTAATTAGTGGTATGGTTTTCAACTGAAATGATCATATCATGTAGCATATACAGTGCAATCCACAGTGACAAGGTACATGGAAACTTGAAATCTGTGAAAACAGATCTATCTTCTATTATAACATACACCATAGAGATACAGCTTCTTTTAAAATAAAAATCTCTTCCACAGTGCTCTGCAAGTTTAAGTGGATTAAGGAAAAAGCATTTCATTACAAATTAATATCAACAGGTTTGACAAAGGTACCAGAGAGGCTGGGATACTGGGATCCAGCAGATCTCTTAATCCTGCTGCAGTAATATCAAGTCCTTCTGTAAACTACTCCACACTCTGAACCATCACAGCCTTCCCTGGAGTAGCTGTGCTGCCTACAACCACCCCAATGTTAATGCAGACCAAGAACTGCCTGAGAATCAGATCTCTGCAGTGCTGCAAATATCAACACAGACAGCCACAGTTATTCTGGAGCTACCCAAAAATCATACAACATCTACAGTTCAGCTGCTGTGAAATAGCAGCAAATCTTCCCTCATCAACATTTTAGGACACCACTACTAGTCCAATGATCATCTACTACCAAAGGCTTTTATTATTCTTCCTGAATTGACATAAGTAATTACAAGTCATTAGTCAGTGAATAGACAAATTAATTACTTTCCCTATTGAAAATTCAGAAGAGATTAAGAAACACTTTCTGAAACGCAGGAGATTTAGAATCCAGGGCCTTCCACCTGTGCCTACACAGAAATACTTCATACACCTTTCCATGGTATTCCAATACAGTTCACTGGTTCCCTACCCATGAGATGTATTATCTTTTCCACATAAAAAACAATGGTTAAGACTGAAGAAATGCAGTTTTCATCAGTGCATTAACACTGTATTCTCTTTTGTTTGAAGTGAACTAACATGGGTTGGTTTTTTAATGCAGTA
>VWYP01013796.1:33406-47058 GCA_013400435.1 Pycnonotus jocosus | reverse complement strand
TTAAATCCCCCCCCCTTAAAAAAAAAAAAAAAAAAAAAAAAAAAAAAAAAAATCAGTTGTTTTTCTTCAGATTAAAGGTCAGGAGTTTTCACTGCTGGTCCCAACAATTAATTCATATTGGCTTCAGTATTTTAATACCTTTGCCCCAGTCACCGAGGTGCTTGTGCATTCTTAATTTAAACCACACACACTTCATTCCTACCCCACCTATTTAAAATGAATCACTCTACAAGAGTCGATGCAAACATTACTGATTCAAAGAAATCTTCTATGCCTAAAGCAGTAACATTTCAAAGGTAAAATTAAAAGGCCATGCCAGCTATTCCACTGGGACAAAAACTCTCAGCAGCTCTTTTTTTCCCCCTCTTTACCATAATTTTTCAAATTCATTTGGCAGTTTTCAGAAAAACTTTCATTTCTTGGAGTCCACTACAAACAGATCCAGAGCTCCTGTTTATCAGTGAGGTATTGCTCTAAGCAGCTTTGTCCCTGTCCTGATGAGCACAGCAGACACAGAGGCTTTACAGCAACTTTTTATCCTGTTTCCTAGTTACACTGGCTCCAACATTTCAGTGCAAATGCAGCCCTTGATGTAAATTGTGTCACAGTCACAGAATAATAAATTAGGATGAAAGAAGCTTTCCAGAGATCACATACTCCAACCCCCTGCTCAAAATATGAGAGCAAGTTTGAAAACAATTGACGCCAATGACTCAGTGTAACACATCAGCATCTGGTGACAAATTCTGGGTGTGTGGTACCAGATCATGTGGGAGATTAGAAGGGTAAAAAAGTGTGGCTCTTGTCTGACAAAGCATGCTCAGGTTGGGAAGGAGCTCTTAACTCACAAGTATTCCTCTATATTTGAAGTCAACAGCAATAAGGGTTGGGTTTTTTTCATATAAAGAGGAACGACTTTCTGATTTTATGCTTCCTCTCCTGATTCTTCAGCTCTAAGCATTCCTTGGTGATGGCCCAATTCAGAAGAGTATTCTCAAAGCACAAGCAGCAAACCAAGGGATAAGCACCAGGAATTTATGTTAGGCCATTTACAACAGCAAACTGAGATTTGTATTATTTACATTAGGTGTCTTAAAAAAACCTATTAAGTTAAACAAAGTAGTATTGGCTACTTTGGAATAAATACATCTCATATTTTGGATGTGTATTTGGAATTCATACTACAGTGTTATGCCAGCAGCAAATTTAGACCTTTGCCTTGTGCTTTGATCAATGTCAATAAGATTTCTGTTTCCACGAGAAAATGGGTAGAATTTTCTTCTCCTGGCATTGAAGCAGCATTTGTCCACATGTACCTTATGCCTAAGTAAAAGGGCTCTCAGCCCCAGCAGTAGGTAATGAGGCTCAACTCTTCCACCCAAAGACAATCCAGATCCCTGGAAGTCATTAAAAGGGATCATTAACATGGGATCATTAACATGGTCCCAGCCATCAGTACACTCACTGCTGGTGCTTCCCTCACCAGCTCCTGAAGAGAGCTCCTTGACACAAGGCCAAAACACAGTAATTCAAATAAATGACACTGAAAGAGGCAAGCACCTGTGTGTAATTTTTCCAAGCAGCAGGAAGGGCATGTGAGAACCTGAAGTCTCTTTTGAGACTATAATATTGCTAATAAGGAGAACAAGCTGTTTCAGCAATAGTAAATATCTATACTCCATAAGAAAAAAAAAATCAAGCCCTAGCTCGGATAAGACCCTACTATTATCAGTATCATACACATCTCAAAAGATTTTTCCAATCTAAGAAGTCTTCATTACACCACAGTCTCTCCCCTAAGCAGCATAAACTACACAAATACATTACATTTCTTTTGTATTCTCTGGGAGAAACTAGCTTCCCTTAGAGGGACATCAAACCCAAGCACACTATAACTTCAAAAACAAATAAAATTGCAAAATGAAAACCCAAGATTCCTCTCAGTCAGAAAATAATTGTCCTTCTGAAGAGAAAAGTTTGTCAGGACAAACAAAAATCTTTCTTGTAGGTTGGGCTAATTGAAATCAGAACTCAACCAAAAAAAAAAATCATTATCATTTTCTCCAAGCATTTTTAAGATACTAAGAGAGCAGTTGCACAGCTTTTCCTTGAAAACATAACAAGCAGAGAACAAAGCATCCTTGATGAGGTTTAGTAACATCAATTAATACACTAATTAAGGTGCAATGGGAAAAGAAGACTTTGAACTCAGCATGTAAGTGCAGCACTGGCAGTAGATAAAATATTTCATTAACCTGATGGATTTTTAGATTGTGAAGGTACCAGAGAGTATTTTTTTTTGTGCCCATTACCTGTACACAGAAGATATGCCAACACACATTTATTTTATTCCTGCAGTTATTAAACAAGCTTCTTACAAGCACTTTCACTGGTGTTTTTACTCTTGGGTGAGGGGGTTCCTCTCTTTAGCAAATGGTGACCCAACAACTTTTCAGGCTAAAAACTGCTGAAGAGTAAGATCTATGTACAGCAGATACATTCAGTAAAAAAAAAAAAAATAATTCAACAAATCATTTCCTCTCCTTGATTTATACATTACATGGGACTAGTATATCTAGGAGAGAGCACAACTGGAAACATGGGCCCAGATTTTTTCAGTTCCTACTCTTTACCAAACAATTGAAAGGCAAAGAAAGATGCACTTGGAGGCTGTGAGAGATACATCATACATGAACATGTTCACTCTGCTGTCCAGACTTCCTTGGGGTGGAAGGCTTTTTCCCTTGCCTGTGCTCACACAAGTGCATCCACACTGTGGATCCCCCCAGTGTTCTCTTCCCAAGCAGAGGATGAAGGCTGTAAGTCATTCTCTGAAAGCTTCAAGCTTCATTCAGCCTTAGACTTTTCAACGCTTTCCATTGGGTTTCAACACAAAACAGAAAAATGCATATGGGCAAAACACCTTGGAGAGCCACTAATTGCTTCCACTGGACTTCCAGAAAGGTGTGGCAATTCTCAACAGCCAACTCCCTGAAGCCATCTATTGCTGGAAGTAACAGAGAGAACTCCATATCCTTTCTGGAGACAAAAGGGATGTGTTCCCAACCTCTTAAGAGCCTCGGGGCAAGTGGAAGTTCACATGCAAAGTGAGACTGGTCTTTTCTCTGAGTCTGCAACAGGTCGATTCTGCTGGAAAGGAAGAGAAATCCTTGGGAGAGACATCCCAGCCATGACTTCAGGATGTGATATTTGGTATAGGAATGAATTCTGGTTCACAGTTAACACCCAGATGAGAACAAAATGCAAAGTCATATGCAAAAGTGAGATTTTTTTAGTAAGGAGTAAATAATCACTGCACTGCCTCACCACCTGTTTCATTTGCAGTTGAGAACAGCTTTGCTGATCTATTGTCCACACTGCACAGCAAGAATTAAATGTACCCCCAAGGATTTTTTTTTTCAGTCAAATTCACTCCATTAACTCCCAAAAATAAGTATTTGCTCAGGAACAGATTGTCTGCTAACTAGCTAAACTCTTCTTCTATAAATTGTACAAAATGAAGCAGCATGTTCCCTAGATGTGATCCCTTTGGCTCCACCAACAGAAGCTCGGTTTCTTTTCATTATTTTACCCAAAGTCCCAACTCACTTATACTGTAAATCACTAAGGATAACTAAGTCATTAATTCCATGAAAGCTTCTGTTTCCTCTTCTTGGTGAAGGTTTCCTGTTCTTCATATTAAATACCTCCTGTCAAGAAACTCTTTCACTGAGCAAAGGCCTTCCAAAGCTCTGCCTAGCCTGAAGTTACCCAGGTCCTTCACTACACTGCAGGGTAAATCTGAAGTCTGTTCTTAGGAGAGTTTTTTTAGCCCAGTGCAAAGAGTCCTCTGGCAACCCAACCCCTCCCACTGATAACCCTACAGAAATTCTTAGTACCACACTGGGAAAGTGTTACTAAAATAAAAACTGGCATGCCTCAAATTTCACAAGAAATGAACTTGTGTGTCACAAGATTTCAAATACGGTCTTTAGGAAGTTTAAATCCTATCATTTTGCCTTGGTTTTAAAACGTAGTACATATCAGAATGAAAACTTACTGGTGTTCCACAAAACCAAGCAAAAGTATTTCTCATACACACCACTAAGGAACACTAACCAGACACAGTGTCACTACAACATGTCTATGAATTCTCCCTGGCATTGGCAGGGAGCTTAAAAAGCCCAAAGAGAACAATGCACAAATGGACACAAAAACAGCCCAATAATCCACTGAGGTAGAGGTTAATCCTGAATAATCACAGTTCAGACAATATTTCATTTGCAGAGCAACTGAACACTGAGCTGAGGAATAACATTTGAATTCCAACATTCCAGCAGTCAATATGGCTTTCAATATAAATTGATATAATAATAAATACTCTGTGTAAACTGATTAAAACTGTTAGCCTGCTCTCTTCAAAGCACAAATGAAAAAAATGTACTCATGTATTTTCTGGTTCTAATTTTGTGGTATTCTGAAATATCTTCTCCAGGTTTTTTATGTGTTCTCAGTTTCTACCACTAGCTTTATTCATGAAGCCTTAAGAAGTCTTTTGAGGAAAATGACTGTTCATACAAAAAAGAGCCACGAAAAAGCTACAAAGGTCAACATTAAATAATGACTCTATGCTTTTTCAAGGAAAAGGCTACACTGATGTATGTATGTCTTCCAGTCATTGCTGCATTTTTGTATGCATTTATGATTACTATGTGCATTTTTATGGGCTTAATAAAACTTACATAGACTAGAGTATTTGTTTATAGTGAAAAAACACATTTCTGTGAACTAAAAACTTACCTCCTGTGGGCAATAAATATCACAGTGTTGCTTGTTTTCCAATCCATTTTCCACCATAAAGCTTAATTTCTTTCCAGATCAAGTCAAGTAGTTCCACCTCAGGTCAGAAGTTACACTCCTACCTTTTATTAGTTTTTACTTTTGTGGGGAAAGAGTTACAAACTCGACTCAAACATGCACTTACCATATATTATGCTGCTTTCCCTGCCTCTTTTAGCTTCTCACCTTCCACTCTTTCAGAAAGACTCTTGAATCTGCTAAATACAGTAGGGGATTACACACCTGCAACCTTCTTCACTCACCCTTTGGTTTCTTTAGCACTTCTCTTAATAATGCCTCTCTTCATCTCCTTCCATTTTCTATAGAGCTGACTTACCCAGTACTGCATTACAGCCAAACCCACTGCTGATTTGATAAAATTAGCTCAACCTGCTGCACCTGAGGCTTATCACTGCCCCTCCAGGTGCTACCAACCATCTGGTCAAGAGGGTTCAAACACTGAGGAATATTATGAAAATCCAACTGTATTCTACCAAGCAATCCAAGATTCTGCTTGTGTAATTAATAAAGCATATATAAATACCCATGGACTGGATGGTTGAGTTTTGTTGTGGTTTTTTTTCCCTAACAGCATAACTGCAACTGGTTTATTTCAAGTTCCATGTGCTCAGACAACTCTTATCTCATACAAGTTCATCTAGGAGATTGCCTTGATGAACTGTGCCTCGACCAAAATGAAGATAGATAACACACACACTTTGAGACAAACACTGCACACGTGTAAGGGAGAATTCTGCCCAGTAAAATTCCAGGCACCATTTTCTTTTCAATAAAGGTGTCAGGCCTGATGCAGAGCCCCATAAAGCTTTCTCTCACTGCTCTAGATCACAGTTACATTTGAAGAATTCAGGTAAGGATTCCCTCACTAGATTCTAAGCTCTGGTTACAACCAAGAACACTGTATTTGTACTATAGATATGCTCTGGAAAGCTAGCTGAAGACTCCAGTAAAAACAGAAACTGCCAGAAACTGTCATTGTGACCTGTGTCTCACTAATGGTGTCTCCAAAAAATGTCCCATCTGCGCCAGCACCAGACTTGACTCACTGCATTAACTGTGAAGTGGCCTCTGATCCTTGAAGAAAACTCCTTCCATAGGTTGACCATAACAGCAAGTGAAAGCTCTAAAGGTAAACTAGTCAATGAAACCTTTCTTCCAGCACCATTTACGGGAGTGTTAGCAACAGGGGGCTTTCCAGAAGCATGCNGAAAGCTCTAAAGGTAAACTAGTCGATGAAACCTCTCTTCCAGCATCATTTACTGGAGTGTCCAGAAGCATGTTGTATATTAAACCAGAAGAAAGCAGGGTTTTCAGAAGGATAAAGTGGCTATTCCAATTCTGTAATCACACAGCCTTCTCCTTATCTCAGCCTCAAAACATGGCCAGTAAGTCAGCAGTTACTCCTGGAGCGAGAGGACACCAGTCATGCACAGGATTAGCCAATTTCTTAAAACAACCAAGAGAAGGAGTAATCACAACTCCCTGCCAGAATACACAGCTCTTGAAGGAACAAGGCATGCACAAGAGTTGATAAACAGATTAATTAACTGCCCCTAACTGCCCAGCAGTAGCAAGATTTGATCAACATCTACCACCAGTGGAACTCAGTAAGGATCAGGATGGATCAAACTGTTTACAGAACTGCATAAAACCTTCCATTTCCTGCACTTCAGTAATAAGGAGGAAAATACAACACATACAAGCTGTCAAATTAATACTCAAAATTTCAGGCCTTTTGTCTATAAAGCACAGGAAATATTGAAACATATGCATGAACATATCCTTATATATTTTCTTATTACTCATTAGTCAAATATTCCACAAAAAAGGGAAAAAATTAAACTCATCCAGCTTCCAATATTCTGCCAGGGGCAATATCTAAAACCCAGAATTCTGAAAGCCTTCCCAGAACAAGTTCAAGTCCATGTCCCAGTTTAAAAGAAGGAATTTCCTGAAGAAAACAAGTTAGAGCCCAAGGCAGCTTACGTGATGTAAAACCACCAAGGCCTCCAACTTCACCAGGTGCGTTCAAAGAATTCTCCTAAAGTAGCAGCTTGTCAGAAAGAAAACCAATCCCACTTCCAAAGGAGTCAATTCTCTCTTTCAGGACTCCTGGAATCTCTCTCCAACCCAAGTGGCTCCCTCCAACACCTGGAAAAGACCTTCAGTCTATTGTGGTTCTGCTTCCACTCAACAGGACTTGAAAAAAGTGATAAGCAGAGGATTACTGTAAGACTCCATCTGCAGACAGCTTTAAACTCAAGGACAACATGCCAACACTAAGCCCCAACAGGGACACAAACACCCCCACACTGGGCTGTTTGTCCCTCACAGTGCTGGGGGCATTCCTTCACCCCAATGGACGCCACTGTCCCAAAGAACTGAGACTGCAAATTATGTAACTCAAAAAAAAACCCCTCCTAACACATTGTTTTCTGTTATTGCCTCACAGATTGCTATTTTGGAACTTATGCTGCACGAAGTCAGCCTTTAAAGCAGCAAGGCCACCAAAGGCACGCAGTTTCAAAAGAGAAAAAACATCTTGAAGTAGACGATAAAGCAGCAAACTCACGGCTGTAGGTGGCTTTAGATGCCTGGTCTGCCCGTGCTGCTTCCCCTCAGCACCAGCAGCCAGCACGGCAGGACTCTGGCGGCCAAAAAGGTGGAATTCTGATGGACAAAAGAGCGGAATTCCAGCGGCAGGGACAGCGGGATTTCACCCCCAGGTCACTGAAACGAAGCCTCAGCACCCACATTGAAAGCCCCATGCAGGAAGCACAGCCAAAGCTGCCCGTGCCAGCACTCCCTGCCTGCTCTGAACCTTCCAGAAGGTGTGGGGCAGGCATGGCACTGAGCAGGTGACAATGGGGCCTGAATGCACACAGGCGTGGGGGTGTCATGAATATTATAAAATAATTCGTGCAGAAAATTTAAAGCTACAGCATTTTTGTAACCAAAGGCCAGTGACAACGAAAAAGCAACTGGCAGCAAGTGATAAGAGAGAAATACCAAGGATAAAGCTGTCTCCAAAAGATGCTTATTCCAAGAGATTGCAGTCTGGCAAGGACTGGGGGCCTCCATATGCAAGATAGATATGCAATATGCAAAAAACCATATGCATTCGAGATGCATAAGATAATATTCGTCACCAGGATGTTTATTCCCTGACAGAATTCCCATTAAAAGATGGAATTGTCTGCCCAATTCCGGGAAACCAGATGCGACAAGAAAGAACTACATGAATATGCTAAAAGATAACATCGCCTCCTGCACCCTGCACAGCTCTGAAAAAAGTATAAGAGGAGACCCCAAGAAAGCAGCTGGGTGAACCACAGGGCTTTGGCAGCAAGAGAGATATTTCACAAATGGTTCACCCAGCACTGATTGCTGGCCCAGTACTGTGAGACTTTGCTTGTGGCTTTTGCAATTTTATTTTGATTATGAACTAAATTCCTTTTAATTATTAAATTGGCTAGTTCATTTATAACAGGGGCATGAAGGACCCATGGTTCATAGCTCTGTGTGCTCTGTGTGTGTGTGTGAGGGTTCCATGGCTCACAGCTCTGTGTGTCTGTGTGTGAGGGTCCCAGTATCAGAATCAATAATTTTCTCAGGTTTATTAGTTTTATCTTCCTCTCTATAAATGGTGCCATGAAAGCCATGTACACACAGCCAGTTCCAATGGCCAGTGGAGCTGGACCCAAGCTCACAGCTACTGGAGTTTATATGGAACAAATGTTGTACTAACATAAAATGTTCATTGCAGTGGAGTGGAAGTCTCCATTTCTGTTAATGGAATTTAAATGTTCATAAAACATTTGATAGGAAACCCTTGACTAATTTTTGCTGTGTGATGTCTGATCTAGGAAATGTGAAACTTATCACAAAGAAAACATTTAAAACTGTTCATAAGCCTTGCAAGCAACACTCAACATACAAAATTGTCCAGATTGCAAAGTGCAGATTGCAGTGCAGTCTGAAGCAGCAGTACAGGCTCACCCAAAAGTATGTGCACAGAATGCAAACTGCAGGAATGTGATCATACTGAGATCACTGAAAAACTGCTAGGAGATCCTAGCTTGTTTACAGTACACTGGCCTTGAAGAGAGGCACATCAATTGACTGTTATTCACTGCAAAGCAACGCCCTGATGAGAAACGATCCTCAGGCACAGCAGACACCTGTCTAACAGCAACAAAAAGATATGCAGGAGTCACACTTCAAAGGAAACAAACCTCTGTGCAAAGAAGTCTAGAATTTAATTGTACAAATGACTCCTGGTTAATAAAGCTAAATCTCAGAACATGCTGATCTGAAGTTCCCATCACAAAAGTTCCTGGGATATGGCTACTGCTGTCCCCTGTCCCCTCAGTGCCTCCAATGGGTAAAGGACTGTGACAATGTGACTGAGGACAGCTCATACAGAGAGAGAATGTCTGCACAGCTTGGTTCTGTCCTGCTGAGCCTACCAAGGAGGTTCCTCACACCTAGCAAGACCAGCCTGCACTTTTCAGAAGGTTTTAGAAATCTGCCATGAACTCGGTATTTTGAATATTAGACGAAGAGTTATTAAAAAGCAATGTAATGTTAGCCAAGTGAATTCTTTGGAAGTAACTACACTGACATTATTGCATGTTGTTCAAGTTTGATGTTAAGATTCTTTTTAAAAACTTCTGCAGAAAATGAATAAAACCAAAGGGAAATGTAATGCAGGATGTTCCTTTTTTTCTCAGCCAAGCTGTCATAAACAAAAACATATCAAACTTCCCTGATAAACAATGATTATTTGCCTTCCTTGTAATCAGAAATTCTAGTCCATGGCTTCCCACAGTGTTTTTTGATAATTTCCTTACTTTTTTTCCCCCAGCCTTTCTCTTTTTTTTTTTTTTTAACATCATTTATGCTGTTATGCCTGTATTATAAAAATTTGTCCTAGTTTTGCTTTTGCTTTCTTGTCTCAAATACAGGGTATGACACAGCTCCTCTAGGTATTGTGTACAAACTGCATTTCAGAACAAAAATGTTTATCAGTTATTTCAATGTATCTAGAAATTCATGTGATAAAGTAGAGTCTTGTAAAAAGCATCACCCAGGTAGTGGCAAAAAAATACTGGTTCAAAAGCCATTTACCAGTTGTAAAATAACCAGAAAGACTCCTAAAGAGGTGGTTAAATTGAGCAAGCTAAATTTTTGTCCAATTGTCAGGAAAACACTCTTTAAATCATAGAATGCCTTGGGTTGAAAGGGCTCATCCAGTCCCATCCCCTGCCATGGGCAGGGACATCTCCCACCAGACCAGGGTGCTCCAAAGCCCATCCAGCCTGGCCTTGAGCACTTCTAGGGATGGGGCAACTTCCCTGGGCAACCTGTGTCAGGGCCTCACCACCCTCACAGGGAACAATTTCTTCCTCCTGCTTAATCTAAACTTACCCTCTTTCAGTTTAAAACTATGAAGAGTAAACCTCCTCCTTGAACAATTATCACAGCATTCATATTCCATAAAAAAAATAAATAAATAAATAAAAGCAAGCCAGCAAACCCTAATAAATAAACAGAGAGACTTGTTTGGTATTTGAGGAGCACAAGCTTTAGTAAAATCATGTTAATATTTTGATGATGAGTGCCTTTTTTGGCACCTTTGGAATTACTCTGTTACAGCTGACTGGCTCATTACAGACCAATGTATCAAAATGATGAGGCTTCTGGGGAGATAATGGAACCACAACGATCACAATTTCTAATATTCTGAGGAACTTCTAAATCTGGTTTCTGCAGTACTAAAAAGCAAGCAGTCAGTGCCACTGCACTGGTGTCAGCTCTCTGTACAGGATCAGCACAGATGTTGAGCAGGGTATCCTGCTGGGGAATCCACTTCCCTCTCAGAGCTCCCCACACCCTGCACCAGGTGCCTGACATTTCCACTGCTGAGATATGCCCTCAGACACACAAAGTCTGATCCATTTTTGGGGTTGTTTATCTTTTGTTCCCTTGCTTCACACTTATGCAATAAAGGCTGTGATTAAGAGGATTAATGAAAATGTCACCATTTATCACCTGAAGTTCAATCAGTAATAGGAAAGTTGGACCTTATTTGATTAATTATATAGAGGTGCAAAAATCTTTGCATTATTAATTCAGGACTTGCTGCAAAATGCTTGAACTCTGTAAGCCCCTGAACAGCAAGGTTCAAAGTCTTAAAGCTTACATATGCTCAGGAGTACATGCCTGACTTTAAGCGAATTTTATTGAATTAATTTTCTTAATTCACTGTCTTGACCACATTAGCTCTCCACTAAGCATCCATCTACCAGCTCCAAAACCTCCAGAAACAAGTTACCTGGCTTTAAAGGCCTCCTTCCATCTACTTCTCAATTACTATTGCCAGACTGCTTCTGTTAGAAAATAATACACTTTTTTTTTTGTATTTAAAGAATTTGTGCATCATTCCTGTGCTGCATTTAGAAGCAATTTTAGAAGTAATTCCACACAACCCTCCCCTTCAAATGCCATTACCATGGTTAGGTAAACCACCTTTACCTGCAGCAGGCTCTCTGCAAATGCCACCCAGCTGGAGCAAGCCCTGGCAGCAGAGGGTTTGCAGGCTGCCCCAGGGCTCTCCCACCCTCCTGCCAAGCAGGTCAGTTTGCTGAAGGACTCTGCAAACTCACTGAAAGCTGGGGTTTGCACCCAACCCTTGGGGTTACCAGCACTGAATTTGTGTTTCACACATCAAAGTTTGATTTTTAAACAGCTGCAGAAGAAAAAAAAGTATCTCTAAGTAAAACGAGGTAGCCCTTTTTTTTATTTTGTAGTTATAGTAGTATTGCTAATCACAGGCTTGCTAAAATTAGGAAAGTCATCAGTCAGGTTCCTCAAATGGGTCCACTGAGGCTTTTGGATTTAATTGAACAATGAAGCTACAAGAAAGGAACCCCCACTGGCCACATGTGCCCAGGGTGCCATGAACTAAACCCTGGCTGAACAGGGAGGTGCCATGCAGGTCTCTCCTGAAAGTGGAAAAGTCAGGCAGCAACAAGGGGGGCTTGAACAGGAATTCCCAATCACACAAACTGAGGATGCACAGAAATTAGCAAACTAAAATCCAGTGGTTTTCATTGCAAAAACAAAGCATTAGCTTACTACCTGAGAGTAAAAAAGAAAAAAAAAATTAAAAAAAAGACTGTGTGATAAGAAAGGAAGATTAATTAGTATGGTAATGTAATGAAAATCCACTTCCCATTCATAAATATTGATCGTGCATAAAAGAGCTTATCTTATTTACAAAAATGACATCCTAATCTGCTGCCAGATACATTCTGTTCCCAAAATGCTGCCCACTGTTGTGCATCCACAGCTCCATATGCTAACTGCTCCACAGCTGGATGCTCTCTGAAGCACAAAGCCCCACTGGAGTTCTGGGCCTGCAGATCCCACTGTGCAGAGGGACCCTGTATCCTCAGGACAGCTGCTGTGCACATTCCTGCACTAACAGATACACTGTGCCACAAAAATGGATAGGAGGATATAGTCTGCAGCTTACAGTCTTCAGCTGCTGTTTTGGCATATATGATCATACCACTGATAGGATATTGTGGGTTAAAGAAGAACAGTAAGAGCAAAAGCAACAGCAAAAAAAATGACAGCCCTTGGCTTGGATCTTACACCCAGGGATGAAAACCCTTAGCATTGAACAGCCTGAAACTAAAAACTTCCACATAACAGGATTCATGCTTCTTGTCTTCTGATTATACTCCAAAGGAGAATGATAAAAGAGTCTGCTCTGTTCTGATATTCTGAAAGTTAATAAAGATGTTCCTGTAATCTGTCAGTTTGACCTCTACACATGCAGTTTTGAAGTTTTGCCATTGTCAGAAGTAGTTTTGTCTTTCAATAGCTCAGTAAAATCAATATTAAAAAAGAGGCAATGAAGGATTAAAATGTTATTTTTATTTTGTGTTTACCAGTCTGGGATTAAAACTGATAGAAGTAGGAGTAGTGTTGAGAATACACAATTCCCAATTGTCTTTGAAGGTGGTAGAAAGAAATCAGAGTCTTCCAATTGACAGGACTTTGTACATGCAGTACTTTGATACATAAAGCGAAATTAAAGGATTGTTAAATCCATTTTAGATTAAGCTGCTATCTGACAGGAAACTGTGCAAATGTATATTGGATATCAAATTGGGTGTTTGTTGGTTTTCAGAGTTCAAATAGTTTTATTTCCATGGACCTTAACTCCAAATAAAAGCTGAGTAAGGTTAAAGAGTGTAGTCTTTAAGTAGTGGATGTTCAGAGGTAAAAGTGACAGCTGTCACAGGCTGCTTGAAAGTTGGTTGTTACACACTCAGGAAAGTACAGGAGTGAGATGATTTGTTTAGGATGTTTTTGTTGCATCTTCCAGCCCTACAGAAAGTTGCTCTCAACCCAATCTTCTGGGTCACTATATATAAAATTTGACATAGAAAGATGTAGCAAATTAACAGACAAGGTGGGGAATAAGAGTTATCATCTTTTAGATGTATGCCAATAAAACAGACTGAAGGGTGAGAGTTTTCCCATTATACTTAGAGAGAAATATTTACTGTTTGAACAGAAAATAGTGAGCAACCTGTTAAGATTTTTCAGATTCCATGTTAAAACTGACTTTTGGCAGAGGTGTTTTCCACAAGAGCCAGAAGTGGACGGCTTTAGTTCAAGAGTCAGTGGCTGTGTTTTGGCTTTTGGGAGAAAGGAAGAGTTTTCCTGAGCATGCTTATTAATTTATTGTCAATATTATTTTTGGTTACCAGATA
>VWYP01013796.1:0-33140 GCA_013400435.1 Pycnonotus jocosus | reverse complement strand
CACATCACAACACTGATGCACTTAACTATATGTGCTGTTGGTTATTGTCCCTTGTTCATAGTCCCAGAAGCCAGCACTGACATGTTGCAATACAGGCAAAACTGAAAAACACGCTGGAGAGAATTAGGCCACAGGCTGAAGTGTCAAATTTATGTATCAGCAGATCTGGACAGTATTATTAGATCAAATGACAGAGAAAAAGGTACATTCTTGTACCAAGAGAAGGGATGAAGAACACAAAGTTCACTTCATCATCGCCTCCACTTCTATTAAATCTCTGTGCCTCTGCTTGCTATAGCTGACCTTTAAACACCACAGTGGGAGATTTGCATCTGTGCCAAGAGAGAAGATAATCAGAGGATTCTTCTGTGCTCCCATCAGATTCCTTTTTTAATCTCGAGTTCAGGCAGCCTATCACTCCTCCTCTCAGAAAGCATTACATCCCTGTGATGGATCAGCTCAGGAGAACAGTCTGTCAGCTTCCCCAAACAAGAAACTGCTGCTTACACAGAGCCTGCTTTTCTCCTCCTGTGGCTGTGACAATTCAGGCTTCTTGTTGCCTGTATTTTGTTCACTGTTCCATATCTGTTATCTCAACAGCAGAATTTGCTTTTGTCTTTGGTAGAACTGAACCAGAGGCCAGAGTGCTCCAGTCACTGATAACAGATGTGTCCTACAAGGGACTAGAAAGCACACCTGGGAACCTTAAAGCTTTTCTCTTCTTTTGCCTTAATTTTCATAATTTAAAATAGGTAATTTTGACATTTCCTAGAAGACTCTTTGAAAATGCTTCCATACAATCAAATGTTTCAACTAAATTTACAATTTAATTGCAACATTTAAAATGAAAAGGTATTTCAAAGCAAAACTTGAACATGTCAAATCTGAAAGTACTTAATCTTCATATTTTAAAATATTTTTTCAAAATTGCTGCATTTTAATATGGAATTCCCATTAATAACAAGCATTTTCTAAAAAAACCAAATCTTTGAAGAATTTTAAATTTTTTTTTGCTAAGGCTCACAAACAAAGATTTAGACTACAGAGAGATTCTTAAGCCAAATCTTTTTTCATGCTGCAATATATTCTAAGGTATTTTCAATGTTATATAATCAATAGTCAGACTTAGAAGTATTTGATGCAATATATGAGGAATATAAGGCACTGCAGCCTAAAATAACCTCCATCAGAAGAATGTTTAACGTGACCCTTGGTGCTCATCAAAATACTTCAGCAGCTGAGTGTTCATTTCATATGTGGGAAGTGTCCAATATCACAGCCAAAGTGGGCAGTTGAATGTGGGTTTGGGGTTTTTTTATGATGTAACTGGGACTATTCCGCTTCCTGCACATACCTGAATATACACAATTCACATTTAACCCCTGAGACACCCTGGTGTGTGCAATTCTTGTGCAGCTATGGCAGTGTGAAGATGTTAGCCATGGTATCTCAAACCCTTTGCCGCTGTCTGAGCTTTTTCCAATATCAGTGCTGGCACAAAGCCCCAGCTGCTGCCCCTGGGAAGTGTGGCTGACACCCCAAGCCTGTGGACTTTTTAACAGCAGGCAGAACCTCCAGGCTAAGAGCACAGAGTGGTTAATAAACTCAGCAGAGAGAAAACCTAAGAACACAAGAAAGAAGATATGTAGTTGTTACTGCCTCAGGAAATATTATCACCCCAGAGCTGGAATGGTGTTCAGTCTTTCCATCTCACTGATGTTTTGTACTCACTGAATTTAGATCCATGCTTCTGAATTGTATTACTTTGTTGTGTCTTCATTCAGTTTTTGAAGGAAGGCCTGTAACCTCCAAATGCTAATTCAGAAGGGAGATTTGTAAGAGATCTCACTGCTCAAGCCGATTTACAAAGGTCACTGGCCTGTGAGGATACTGTTTGTTTCCTTAATTACAGTGTGAGCAGTGAGTCAGTGTAGCAGCAATTTAGCTTAGCTTAATTAACATTTCCTATTCAAACTGGAGAAAAAAGTATCTTCTTTTTTCAAGACTTGTTGTTTCTATTAGACAATTCTTCAGATTAAAACAGAAACCACAGAAAATCTCTCTTGATATTTTAAGCAGTACTTCTAATTTCCATACCAAAGTCACTGTTGGATTAACCTTTGTGAGAAGATGAACTTTTACTTTTATAATATCCAACTCGGTCTGTTGTGTTTATATACAAAACATTTCATAATCTATTCTTCAAGCATCCTTGATCTTTCAAAAACAGATTCAAAACTGCCCTCAAATACAGGATATGCCTGATTAAAACTGTTTACAAAGCATAAGCAAATGCAACATAATGCATGTCTCAAAACAGACCAACAGTCAGTCTCAAGGTACAAATCACCTCACTTATGTTGCATAAAAATTAGCCATCCACGCCAAACTAATCCTTTAGTCAAAGAAGAAACAGGCACTTTATGTAATCAAGAGAAATCTTTGGAAAATCTTTATCTTGGGTTAACAGTCAATGGGGTTTAAGGTTTTAAATTGAAAAAAGACCAACAGAGTAAAATCTCAGAACATCTGCTTGAATTTGTTTACTTTGAAAGAAAAAACAAGCAAAACCCCGAGAGGAGTGATCGTGGTGGGTGGGCCATACTGGCCTGGATTATTAGTACAGGTTTTAAACTAAGCACATATGGAAATGCTTAAAGTGGAAATAACACAAATATCAATGGCTTGTTTTACTTAAAAATGGACTTATAGCCTAGTCCTGTAACATCAAAATAATTTTATTATTATCACCATTGGACTTGCTGGCTGCAATAATAAAATCCATTCTTATGTGACTGGAGATTTGGCTACACAAATACACAGGTCTTTGTGGTCCACATTCAGAAACTTACTTCATATATTTCTGCAATTAAGTGAAATATTCTGACAGGAAAATTAAACACTGATGGTTTAATCAATATGGCAGCAACAGCATATTTATAACTGAGCCATAGAACATTAACAAAGGATATATGAGAGTAGGCAATAGCACTGTGCTGATTCAAATTATTGCTCACTGATTATTTTGAGAATGCAGCATCATCTCTTCTGACATGTTGTTCTGCCTTCACTTTCAAATTACTGTTATCAAATTCAACTTTGGTGCAGCACTAACATCATCAGCCCAGCTCCACAACGGGTCTGAAGCCTGACAAGTGTGTGCAACATGTTCAGCTGGAACACTGTCTGCCAGGAGAGAGCTGAGACAGTGCTTCTTAGAAGAGCAGGCTCACTGAACTCAAACTCATCATTGGATTCAGGAAAACTGACATTTTTTTTAAAAAACACTTTTCCCTTAATTTGGAGAGAATTAAACTTCAGCATTCACTACACAGGTGATTTCACAGCATATATCTTCAAGTGCAAAAGGTTATCTTTATAAAATGAAAAAGCAATAGTCATAAATCTTCCTTATGCCATAAATATCTTTTAGAAGAGCAATGTTAAAATGAGCAGGAATGGACATTCCTGCTTTCATCCATACATGAAAGCAATGGAGGAATGAGAGATCTGGACTACCTATTGTGTTGTGTATGAGATCCAGGCATGTGGATGTCAGACTCCTCCAAGAATTAGGGTGAGTCAGTAACCTGTAAATTCCTGGATGATTCAGACAGGTTAGCTTCACTTTCTTGAGCCTCAGGGACAAATCAGCAGGAAATTGGGAAAAAGCTGTGAGCCAGGAATTTCCTGGTGGTCACAGTGCCTGCATTAACTATTTATATATATATTTTTTACACATATTTTAACAAGTTATTTGGAGCAGTAAGTAAAATAACGAATGAAGATTGGCAAAAGGATGTCATGGTGCTAGATGGCTAAACAATACAGAGATGAAATTCAGTCTAGAGAGATTAAAATGAGTCATTTTGTGAGGAAATGACCAACAGTTTCTGTGATTCTATGAAATATCTTGACTGCATTGATTAGCACACACAGTTCTGCCCTCCCACCTCATGGGCTGCAAGGTGCTGGAAAAGGTACAGGGAAGGGAGCAAGCTGATCCTTTTGTGGCTTCCAAATAGGGAAAATTTTAAAAGACCAGAAATACTTTTAAAGCAATAAAAGAAAAGGAAAGAATAAGTGGCATGGAGAAGGACAATAGGGACTGGTGTTAATTTTCTCTTCTGATACCAGAATTCAGAGAGCCAAAAGAAAAGATCAGATGTGGGGGTTTCACAGACACTTCTCTACACAACACATAGTCAGGGTGTGAAAGCCTTTTCCAGAGGATGGAGATGTTAAAGGTGGCTCAGCCCCATGCCTGGAGTGCTTTACAGTCACTATTTGCCAGTCTCAGTTCTGCAGTATGTGTATGTTCCAGTACATTGGCTTCTGAAAACCACAGCTCGTCACATCCAAGTCTATCTATCCTACTTTCCTTGAGAAATTAAAGCAAGAGTGCAGTGCTCCACTACATCCATTTAAAAATACACATATGCTCAGCTTAACATGGTTTAGGCCACTAAAACCCAAATCTGCTTCCAGTTGGAACTGCTATAGTAACTGCTCTAAGGTATTTAAAAGCTATTACATTCACATAAATGTAACTGGTATTTAACATTCCCCAAAACAGCTGCCATATTTGTCTCTCTTACATGATGCTGTTGGAAATAACTGATTTTTTCTTAAAAATGAGATAAATCTGTTTAACTCCACAAAGCCCTTTTGTGGTCACTTGCTTAGCTGCTATTTTCTTTTAATTTTTTTCTGTTTTACCTTGGATAGGCTCACAATTGATGGATGCAGTACAACTACCACCTAACTAACTTGCTGGAGAGTTTAGCAGTTGATAAATACAGTTTATCAAAAAGCCATCAATTAAGCTCTTATGTAGAGATCTGGTAAGGGCATTAAACCAATGTAAGCAACTTTAAAATAAGATACTTAATTCTACTAGATATCCAGAAGATAACATAAAATAAAATTGAAGTTAGTTTTCAACAGCAGGCCACGATATAATCCCCAGTAAAGTGACATTTGGAACAACTCATTCAACAATAGGAGGTGTCACTGTGTACAGTCTCTCTGCAGAAGGAAGTTTTCTTCACTGTGGGCAGCACATTGAGTCACAGCATAAATATAAACACGTACACACGCACTATGGATTCACACATACAGCAAGATCAATCTGTGGATTTTCCAGGCAGGGAATCTGTGCAGCCATCAGTCTCCAATCACACACCCACACTCATGGCCAGCTCGTCCCTGCTTTGGGACACATGGGACACAAATCCAAACCCATGAAAGGAAACAAATACTGGAATTTAGGCTTATGTCTTCTAAAGTGAATAATGATTTGGGTATTTCAGCAGGACTCAGAAATTCAGTCAAGTTATTTGATCTTTAGTGATCACCTGTTCTTTCTAAAAACGGAGTCACTTGAGGATGGTTTAGCTTCAGTATTAAAAATCAGGAAAGCTTGCAACTAATTTTGAGTTTGTGCTTCAGCTTTCACTTGATTTTGTGTCATGGTCAAAATCAGATACTCTTGTAAATCAAAGAGTAACAACTATTCTTATTCTGTAATCATATGACCGTGAAGAGAAACATAAATCCAATACCCTACTTTTACTTCAGCTCTTCAACTATTTTTCTTCCATTACCTCTAGATCACTCAAGATTAATTATTAATTCTGAGCCAAATAGTCTTTCTAAGTAAATTTTCAGCCACAGAGCGAATTCATTGATTTTTTTTCCCATTTTGCATTACTGCACACAAAAGCACCAAAAGCTAAAAAAAACCCACAAAAATTACTAATGCATTCCTTCCAGGCACTTGAGATAACATTGCTGTGCATTTTTGACTTCAGTATTCCAGCAGCATTCCAAGCTCCAGTTCAAATGAGTTCAGGTCAGTGCATATTTAGTCAGTTTGCAGGACTGATTGTCCAACAAACGAAAATCTCCCCCCAGTTGAATTTGCAAATCTCTCAGTGCTGAAGAAGCATCATTTCCAAGCAATAAGGAAGTACATCCTTTAGAAGTGAATACTGAGTCTCCAGTGTGTGCAGGGGATTCACTCAGCATGCAGGCAGGAGCTGGCCTTGGTGACTCTTGGGGGTCCTTTCCAACTTGGAATATTCAATGATTCTGCCAGCGGGCTCCTGGCTCTAAGCTGGGTCAGAGCCCCATTTCCCCTTCAGCAGAGCCCTGCACAGGTCCCAGACCTTCCAAGGGAGAAAGCTGGCACACAGCTGGTACTAACACAGAACTTCCTGTGCTTTGGGCAGCAGGATGCTGAACACTGTGAGCTAACACTCCCAGAAACACACAGTGAGTCAAGTTCCCACTGAACACCTTGATGGAAAGGCTTACACGGATTTCTCAAATTACAGTTCCACACCATCTCATTTCTATGCAATGAAAAGCTACACAAGCACAAAGCCCTCTGTCTTACTACATACCATTATAGGAAAATGGACTGCATTTACTATTACCCAAGGCCACTTATTCATTCTTTCCTGAAATGTCAGCCTTAAACATTTTTTTGATATCTGCCAGCAAAGGGAGTGTTCAGTGGCAAGTCACACCATATATTCCAGAAAAAGTGCAATTCCATCAAGCGTACCTCCACAAGCCTGCTGGTGTGTTCTCGAAATATAGCAGCATATTCCTTTATTTCTTTCTCTCTTCCATTCTTAGCAGCTTCAATGAGAACGAGCAGAGGAACTGTGGTGTCTAAGAAGGAGTCAGAGATGTGATCTATGATGGCTTTTCGCAGCTGCAAAAGAGAGCAGTACATCAGTACCTGCTAACTGGGCTGGTCATTAGAGGCTGCTGTAATTACTGTCCAGTCCTGTTCATAACAGAAACACACACACACTCTATTCCTGCATTATTTGTACCATAGGTCTGAAACCTACAGCAGCTACAATTTATGTATGACACAGAAAGCTAGATTTAATTTTAAGGACAACTTTAATATGCCACTAGGTAAATATGGCTGTTTGTAAGTGTTTGTAGAGATACATAAAACATTACAACATGTACTGGTTCTCTTGAAATCAAGGGAGCCAAATAAATATTCCCCTTCCTTGATGAATAGGCTACTTTAGTGATTCCACATGTGAAAAATTAATTAGCCCAGACCTCCTATCTCCTGGGTATTCTCCCTTGTAATTCAGATGCCAATGGAAAAGGCTATTTAATTTTTAAAAGAAAATATTAATTTAATCATGTTTGTACTCACAAAATAGCTACATCCCATGATTTCATAATTGTGAAGTTACCCAGGTATTTTCTTTCTGGGAAAGCCACTGACACGGTCTGGTTTGCAGAATGGCAGCCTTCATGGTAATTATGTCAATGAAATTACTCATTGTGCCACCTGATAATGTATTAGTAGAGCAAGAAGATCTATAAATGAGGCTGAAGTTCAATTTTCTCTGCTTAAATTAATTGTTCTTGAACTTCTAACTTAAATTATTAAAGAAGTATAACATTCTGTTATAAATTATCTGTCTTAAATTAGGCTTCACAGAAGCTTGTAACCAATCACTGGGACATTATTTCACTTAGGAGGTTATTTTGCATGTTCCCTACACATGAGAGCTGTTCATTTAGATCATGCAGTACTACAACAAACATACCAACTGGAACAACACAGGAAATGCAGCTTAATTATCAAATGCACTGAATTTCCTACTCTCAATCCAGTATTTTTACAGTGTATATAGAAAAAATATTGATTGGATCAGAAAAGGACACTAAATGTTTTTAAGCTCATCACACTGTTGCCAAAGCACTGTTTTCACTTGGTGTTTTGCTCCAAAGTATCTGTATGAAAACTCGGGAGAAGTAAAGACTCCTGCCACGAGAAAAATAGGAAAAAAAACACAATCTTTTTGATGCTGCTGTATTTGTAAGTAGGGCAGTGACCAGGCACAGCAGAAAGAGTAGTGGAGAAATCTGCTGATTATCAGACAAGCTCTGGGTATGAATTCCACCACTAGTTTTTGGATAGCCTCACCACCTAAAGTCAGCTCTCCTCAACTCACCAGAGGGACAGACAAACCTTCCAAACAAACACAGGCAATTTATCTTTGGAATGGTTTCTTTGTGTCTTAACCCCTACTGTAGCCTATCACATTAGGATATACTGTCTGGATACACTGTGTGTTCTGCAAAGTAATTTACAAACACAGAGGCTGTTGGAATCCAATACAAAATTGGATTTCTTGCATTCTCAGCTTTATTCATGATAGAATTAAAAAAAAATATAGAAATTTTCACTACTAGAAATAAAATACATTGAACCTCCAGTCCTGCCAAGTTACCTGCTGAGATTTCTCTGTTGTAAAGGCTCTGTTAAAGAAAACAGATATTCTTGCCTGTTTAAAATTAGGTACATGAATGTGACCTTGAAGAGTCACAGTTTAAAAATTAAGACTTCAGTTTACAAAAAAACAACAACAACAAAAAGTTGTGGAACCATCCTATCCATGGCTGATGATGAATTATGTCCAACAGAAATATCCTGGAGTTCTGTAGAGCCCAGACTGCAGGACTTTCACAGCCTTAGTGAAGAATCACTATAATAACCTCAGCCACATTTGTGGTGAGCTTGAGAGAGCCAATTTCAAACCAGCAGCCCAATTTTAGCTCTTATTGCATAATTCTTTGCTAGAGCTTTTCACTGGTTTTCTTGGCTTAATTAACCTTTCACAGAGAAATTATCATCACTGTTTCGTTCTAAGAAATGCTCTGTCCTGCAATTACGCAGCAAATCGCATCTTCTTCAAAAAAACAAAGATAATGGTGTGTCTGCTGAAAACAAACAAGTTTGAAATTATGTTCCTGTTGCAGCTCTGCAAAGGAACACACAAAGCTGAGAGTTGCAAAGGACGGCTTGTGTAGTATTAAAGAACAAAGGAAAACAACACAGCAAAAGAAGGAAAAGACAAAAGAAAAAAGGACTATCAGAGGGAATATCTATTTTTTTTCGTGCTAACCCTAACAAGCATTTCTTCTGTGACTCAGTAAGTGTGTCTCTGACTCTGCCCACCTGTAGGGCAAAATGCTAAAAGCCAAGTAGTCAGAAGAGGGGCATGTGAACAAAGGATAGCAGCAGTGCCAGCACGCAATGTTAGGGAAGCTATTGTGCTATAATTAAACTTTTTTCTCATATTTTTTAGTGAAAGAGACACCATCAGAAGAGGGAAAGGAGGGGGAGGATGATGTCTGACAAATTGTTTTCTTCTTAAGATGCAAGGTCTCATCCTTTGAGCAGACTGTTACAGAAGCATGGAGAATTTTTGTTTTTATATCAAAATGCATTAAAAAATAACACAGGAACATGTTGTTTATAAAACATGGGGCATAAGGTTGTCAAAAACAGTGGAGGGTAGAGAAAAAAAATGCCAGCAGCTGTTTGCAACACTATACAGCATCAGTGCTGATGAGCACAGAAAATTCTGTTTGCCTCTACTTGCTTCTTGCCTTACTAGAACTACCTAAAAGTCCAGGCCAAACCTGAGAGCATTTATTGCTGAGGGATCTCCCTTTCCTGTTTCAAAGGGAGCCAGGAAGGCCATCTCTTGTGTGTCCAGAAACAGCTACCCATGACAAAGAAATTATATAGAAATAAGAATATCACCAGGAATAACATTTATTAAAACAACTAACCAGCCAGAACTGCAGAACAGCCACAGCAGAAACAGCTGTGCAGTCCATTCATGCTACACTGGGAAAGAACTGGGAGGCAAGAACTGAGTATGGTAATTTCACATAATTACAAATTGGAATGAATAAGCAATTGCTTCCTGAATATTCATACAGCTCTGCTGGGCAGTGATCCAAGTGAAACTGCACACACAGAAAGGACATGCACGTCTCCAGCACAATACAAGCAAAAATCCAAACAAAGCAGAACATTTCAAATCGCCACAAGTACTGGCCAAGCTCCTGAAATAAATGCAACATCCCTTGAAAAGCCTGAGGGATTTTCCAGCTCCTAGAATACCCTGCTCTGGGGACAGCTACTTGTGCCTTCAGTCTGGCCAGACACAAGCCTTCCTTCACTCTCCTTGCTGGGGTGTGCAAAGGTGTTCCAAAGGGGCCCATGGCAGAACCCACAGCCAGGCTCGGACTGGGACAGCACCTCTGATGGTTTGGTTTGGGTGCTACTGAGCAGATTTTAAAAATACAGCTTTATCAGCTTTCACCTTTAACCCCAATTCTGCAGAGGCAGTCCCAGCCATGACTGAAAGCAGAGTACACTGCACACCACAGCCCTGGCTCCTCTGAGAGCACCTGACACAACACCAGCAAAGGTGCACAGTGTATCAGTAAAAAATAAAGTATTATAAAAGCTGTAAGAGTAGAGCAAACAACAATTCTCATGTTTCTTGTAAAATTGCTGGGTGACAGAATAACGAATGTTCATAAGTGAAAGCAAATAAGACTCTACTGCAGTAACTGCAGGCACAAAACTCACAATTTCATGTCTCCCAGATCAGGAATTAGGCATGCAGTAAGCACTCCTCCTAAAACAATTCTTATGCAATTCATATGTATGAACATAGAATTGGAGGAAATAGAAGAAATATTTCTCATAAATGCTTTCCAGTGGAAAAAATGTCAAGAAGCACAGAGCTGTTCTGGTTAGAGAAAATTACTGGTTCTAGATTGACTATAAATTGGGCATGATTACATTCAGTCTGAACATTTTCCAAAGGTTTACAGAAAGACACAAATTGAATTAGTTAACAGCTTTTAACCACTCTAATAGAGTCAATAAAGTGTTTTAAGCTGGAGTTTAATTAATTCATGGAAGGAAATGAATAGAAGGGTTCCTAGACACACTGAGCTAGTGATGCAGGTCTCTGCACTGAACACATTTTCGACAGAATGTAAGCAGAAAATGAATAGCTACTTAGTTGTAAACATTGTATTTATATGATATTCTTCTAATTCTTCAAGGCTTGCCCTGGCTGAATATGGGAGCAGGAAGGAATTCATTCCTCATCTTGAAGCACAACCTGGCTTGCAAGACTGAACACAGAGCTGGGAGGGACAGACTTCCACCAGGGAGATGATAAACAGCCCGAGCTGGAGAGAGGGTGAAAGAAGAGTGCTCATGTTCTGGGTAGCTGGAAATTTTCATGCACTTGGTTGGGGCAGCAGGGCTGAAAGAACTACTGACTTTGCAGGGGTTTTCTTTCTTAAAAGGGCACATTACATACTTCCTGCATAATCTGCAGTTTTTGTCAAAGATATTTATTGCAGAGGGAGGGTGTAAACACAGCTGATGTGTTTACATCACCTTCTGCCCTTACTGAAGATGTGGATTCTGGTCCATGGCTCACATTAGTTTTAGGACACTGGGATGGAAATTGGGGGTTAGACTGTGGACTGGGCATTCCAAGGTCCCTCTGGTGTGGTAAGAGGTCTCACAGCTGGAAAGACCCACACACAGTGACTCAGCAGTTCCTTCAAGGTGTGTGTTCCAACAACCAGCAATAACTCCAGCTTACTGAAAATGAAACAAATCTTGATGGCCAGAGTAGATCACTGATCTATATCTACAGCAAATAGATTTAGGCATGCATATGTACAGATATATATTCAGCCAATAGCATCTGGCTGGGTTTCCCCCAGAGTTTTGAAAACTGGTATTTAAATATTCTGTAGAATAGTGCAATTGTCTTCAAGATATTTTATTATGGGAAAAAAAAAATCTTATTTTCAAAATGCATAAACTGCAAATAGCAAATTGGAAAAGAATCCCCCAAGACCTTTTTGTAGCTTTCATTTGCCCAGGTGCTCACCTGTCTGCGGAGGTCTCTGGTTTTCTTGCACATACTGTCGATGGCAACGTTCAAGGCATTGCTTCTCTCTGCCTTGTCAGTCTGCAATCAGTGGGACAGAAAACAATCAGTGATTGTCTGGGATCCCTCAGCAAGCACAATCTTTGTGTCCCCAGTGCATCAGAGCATTTGGTCAGTCCAAATGCTGAAGGGTTTTTCAGATTTTTTTTATACATTTCAAGAGCCATACCACAATATTCACAGAATGCCAATTTGTGGTGTTAAGCATAATTTGCTGAACCAAAACATATGCTTTAGAAGCAGTATACAGGAACAAAATAAACACTTCTTAACTTCTGAATTGCTGTAATACTCCCAGTGTAATCAACAATATGAATAGAATTAGGATGATGATGGTGGTGGTGATGATGATGGAGATGATGATGATTAATAATAATAGTAACAACAACAACAATAATATTTATGGCAATCCATTACTACCCTATTCATGGGAAAAATAATGTTCTCTCTCTACAAACAATGTATAAATTTAGGTGCCCACAATGCAGTTTGGTTATGCTTTTGTCTGCAGTGTTCATTATTTTCCTTCTGTAAAACAGAATGGGTGAGCTTCAAAATGTCCAAGATGTTGCAATGCACTGTCCATGAAATGGCAATCTCTTTCATTCCACAGCACATTCATCCTCAGCATCTAGAAGATTGAGTTCTTCAGATATTTGAAAGGCCTGATGAGAACCAGTTTTACTTTCTAAACAATTTTAATTTTTTTATTTCCACCTATAAGCAAAGTGCTTCCATCATTGTTACCTATTTGAAAAGTAGGTAACACTTCACACTTCCCTGGACCACTCAGCCTTTTTTCCCTACAATATTACCATAATACTGCTGTGCCTACTAGCTGGTTTGTTGGGGGTTTTTTTTTCCTATTAGTACAGAAACTACACGAAAATGCCTGAAGAACTTTGTTTGCCTAAAGCAAGCAGTCATTGCTCACTTCCTTGGAGCATTGCTCACTGCCCTGGTCTGAAGGAGAGAACCACAAACAGTGGTGCTTTACACAAAGTCAGCACACATGACATTTACAGCACGAAGAACCAGACTCTCAAAACTGCTAAGCTATGTACACTGACCACAGTATTTGGACTTCATGTGCCAAACACCAGGAAGTCTCTGTTATGAACATGACTGTCTCATTTTATAAATGACATTAAAATTAATATGGAAGTAGTAATATCTTGGAAAGCACACAGTAGTATGAGCTTGTTACCTACATATCATACTTCAATCAGAGTTATTTCCTTACTAAAGAAACCTGAGCACAGGACAATATGCTTAATATTAAAACAAAGACCAAAGGTGGCAAGAAAAAGAACTCTTACATTAAAACTGAAAGTGCAATGTCATAAAGGCCTGGAAATTATTAGCACATTCTCTATCAACTGAACAGAAAAACTGCTTGAAGAACTGACCTTGTATTTTCAGGGAGATTTAGAAAATCTCCTATGACCTTCTGTCTCTGAAACTGCCTACAGCCTTTGCAGGCAACAGATGATCAAAACCAGATCTTGGAGAAAGGTCTGAACTTCACCTTAAAACCTCCAAGGAATCCCTGGAGGTGGATACTCACTTTTGTTCCACAGCAATGCCCTCACTTCTTGTACCAAGGCTGGCACAGGAACCAAAGTAAATAATGACTCCTCTATTCTGCTTTGCAAGCTCTCTTCAACCTTGACAACAAAATGATCCCTTCTGAACAGCCAGGTAAACAGGGCCAGGGGAAACTCTGTGGATACAATTCAGCTTATGCCTATGCATTTTCAGACTATGAAAATCCACTGGCATATCTTTTCAAAGCTTTATATTTACAGCCTATTTTTCTACAAAGACAAAATCATTGTAAAATATTAGGATATTTTTCAAATTCTCTGGTAATCTGTAACTTCAAAGGTGGCCACTAATGATACAACTGGCTCTAAGCTAACCTAAATCTTTGAAGCAGCTAACATGAAATAGCCTCAGGCAGCAACTGGCATAAAATATTGAACAGTGAATGAGTTAAAAACACTTCATTTTCAAATTCTTACCATAATAGTCAATGTCTAGAAAGCAAATCTAACTATAAGTGAAATTATCCTTCATCTCATGTTTTCCCTAAGAAATAAATGAACTACAAATGCACTGCAAATGCAGCCTCAGGCTGTAGAATATGGACAAGTCCAGACTGCAGGAAACCTCATAACTGCAGAGTCTCATTCTTCCCTAAAGAAATCTGAACATCAAAACCCCCACAGGACTGTTTGGAGAAATCCTCTTAAAAAGACTCATGGACTTCTAAACTGTGTGCAGTGTTTTCTAGTCAGGGGACACCTGGCCACAAAGTATCCTGTGGGAACACTCCCAAACATCACTGGCCTCAAGCTGCCTTCTCCTGCTGCTGTCAGGAAGGTCCATTGGCCCCAGGTACTTTGGGACCTGTTGCTCTTGGTTTCACATATTTTACTTTGCCTTCTGATGTTTTACTTTGCTTTCTGATGTTTATAGAACTCGAAGCTGAGTTCTCACACTTTCTCTTGTAAACAATGAGATGTTTGCATTCTTGTCCTCCAGGACGAGCTTCTTGAGTGATGGTGATGTTCACCAAAGAGATTGAAGAGGGGGGGACACCTTGGACCAATCTCTTGTGATTCTGTACAGTTGTATATATTGGAGTCAGAAATTTGAAGAAAAAAAGAGAACGGAGAATTCCTGCTGACCTCGAGCCTCGCCCTGCCTCGTCCTTTTGTGTCCTGTTGGGACAGGGACCTGCAGTAATCCTGTGAGGGTGCATTCCCTGCAAACCTCGGACCCTGCACCCACAGTCTGACAGCTACACGAGGTGAGGATGGTCCTGAATAACCAAAAAAGAGCAGCTGCAATGTCTTTAAAGTGTCTGTTGAAATGCTGGCACAGAGAAACCAAAGGTGACCTGGACACCTCCACACTCAGCAGAGAGCTGCTGCCTCACCCCAGTGATGGAACCCACACGTCTGGAACTGAAATACTCTGCATACAGGTGACTGCTGTACTTCAAAACAAGCAAGCCTATCCTGAAACAGTTCCTTCTTGTACAGGGTAACTGAACTAGGAAAAGGACTAGGAAAAATATGCACGTTATTCTGTGTCTGGATTTTAAAAATCAGACAGCTGAGCCTTTCAGTTATTCTGCACTCACTGTTTTTTCCTGTAAATACATATAATAACAGCTATACATCTCCTTTGTGAAGATCCTAAAAGCAATATCCAACTCCTATTTCAATGCATTTTTAACATTTGAAACATTTTAAAAGCACTAAGTGTTATTAATATTCCACTGAGTGAAAATAAGTATTTTTAATTAACACTGGATAGCCTGAAGATAAATGCTGGGTACTGCCAATAATACAGGCCCATCTATTTCACACACTGGCAAACAGCATTAGTTGAATGTCTCAAAATCCACATGTGCAGAAAGTCTTTCCTGCTGGATTTCCATTTAAACCAGGACAGGTAGAGGCAGGTTCTCAGTTGACACACGTGGCCATATCCCCACTGGTTTTGATGGAGTTCATTTATACCAGCAGGGGATTGTGACCTTCCCAGGCACTCCAGACCTTTCTGCACCCCAAGGTAAAGAGGTGCCAACCATGAGGTCTGCACAGCCTTGCAGCACTCAGGAACAAGTCTCCAGCCAAGCCTCTGTGGGTACATGCCAATGGTTACCAGTGGCAACAGACTGCAGGAATTCCTTAAGCTCCAGACTTCGTCAGGTTGATCTTAAACAAAGGAGTACACAGATACTCTGAGAAAGGTTTTCATTTCAGTGTGTTCATACTCCTGAAGGCCCAGAGATGTTTACCTGAGAGTTGCACTGATCAGGAGATTATAAGGAAGATATGGGCAGAACTACTTTAGTGATCATCTAACCTATTCTAGTACTTAGGCTAATATTCCAATATTTAAAGGTCTGTGGCCAGGAATGAAGCACATGTTTTGTTTCATGGGATGTATGTGTTCCCAAATAGTCATTGCACATTCTTGGGAGGAATAAAAAGAAAAAAAAAATCCAGTCTACTAGCATGATTTTCTTTGTTTATCCCACAATGACAGAATGGTTTGGGTTGGAAGGGATTCTAAAGCCCATCTCATTCCACCCCTGCCATGGGCAGGGACAGCTTTCACTATCCCAGATAGCTCCAAGTCCCATCCAACCTGGCCTTGAACACTTCCAGGGATCCAGGGGCAGCCACAGCTCCTCTGGGCACCCTGTGCCAGGGCCTGCCCACCCCCCGGGGAAGAATTTCTTCCCATATCTGATCTAAACCTGCCCTCTGTCAATTGTCTCCAGAAGCTGTACCATGACTCTGTGATAAACAGCTTTTGCTATAGTTCTATGTGTCCAAGAAGAGTTTTAGTTAAAAAAAAGACTAGCACATTTATCTAGATCAGTTCTCTATGGAAATATTAAAGAAAGAAGCCAAGCTAAAAGGTAAACACTGATCAATACTATAATAACTTAATAAATGTCAGCACTCTAATTAAATGACTGACTGTTTCAGCCTATGTGCTCCTTGAAAATACTCCTACGCTCACTCCTAGCAATTAGAAGGTCCTGTACATTGCACTTTAATTTAAAAACACCCAAAAAACAAATGCTCACACAATTTAGGTAGGTCATTAAAGCAAAGTCACAGCCTCTATAGAGCCACCAAGCATTTTATGTCTGTTATTACAATTTAGCATGTAACATATGATTTTTTTTGCATATGAAATTTATAAATGGTTCTTCTTTTGATTTATAAAGGCACTGTGAATTCTAATCAAAACCATAAGACTATAAGAAAGTTGCATAAAAAGCAATTTTACAAATTTTTTGCGTGAAGAAACAATTTTGTCATTACTTGGGCCATTCCCACACCTCAATTTTTTGTGGAATTACAAGATTATTTTTTTTTTCATACACAGCTTATAGCAACCTTGATCTTTCAAATCCTGTTGTGGAACTCAACAAAGCAAAGACATCTACAAGCATCTGTCTCAAAAAAGCCCCAAAGGAGCCCATAAGCCTTTATAAGGAAAGATCCAGTTCAATCCTGTTGCAGTCTCCATTTATCCCAGCTGGTTCACAGCTGCCAGAACACCATGCTTCAGCCATCAGAAACTAAATAAAACTAATAGCACTTCCTACATTCTTTTCTAGGAGGGGACAACGGATTTGTCACCTTGAAGGTCACACAGAGGAAAAAATCCCAGCTGACTGTTTGGCAATGTGAGAAATACAAAGTGTGGGGCAGAAGCTCCTTGTATTTCTTTGTACCAGTCTGGGTACCACTAGGCCCTGGGATTTGTCCCTTAAATGCAGAATTAATTTAAATATTATTTTACCCTTCAAATTTTCAGCTTGTTCCTCTAAGTGTAATGTCCAAGTAAAAACCAAGCTTGCTTGTTGGAGGTGCCATGTCTGGTTAAACACACCAGAACAGGACAACGACCTTCTCCAGAGCTGCAGGACTCAGTGGACAAGTCTGGGTCAGGCTGGGCATCAGAAATGAACTGGTTGTTTACAGTTCTTCTTTTCAAGCATGTCTTACACTTTCAAACAAAATGTTTCAAAGTCCTCTTGGTTGCCCATCCTGGAAATGGATAGGAATAACTCCTGGAGCACAAGCAATCTCACTGAAACACGGAACTATTTACATTCCTGAACGGTTACACGTACAGCATTCACTGCCTGAGAAATCTCTCACATGAACATTTCAGAAGATATTCAAGGAATCCTCTGACAAGGCAGCTAAGGCAGAACCTGACATTTCTGACATTTCTCCTTTGAAAAGGTAAAAGCTCCCAGGCCTTTCCATACAGTATTTCAAAGCTTATTTTTACTGTACATCAAAAGCCTGGAAAGGGAAATTAATTTAGAAGTACATTTATTACTTTTCTTTTTTAATACGGGAAACACAAATGAATAACCCACAAGCACTTTAAGTCGAAAATCACTACCTCCACTCAGTGGCACAGATTCCTTGCTCTAACACACCCACCCCAGTGTGATTTTTTTAAAAAACACCTGGCTCAAGAAAACCTATTTCTGTGATAAACATGGAAACGTATTTTTTAAAAAGGGGTATGGAAAATCATATGCAAGTGAGCAAATAAGGACTCTTTCATGTGGAACTGTTTCTCATTACAGGCAGGGGTTTTTCCTCAACAGCTTCAATATGAGATTGTCATTTTCCTCCTCTTCAGGCCCTCATGGAATCCTCCCTATGGATCTAATGCTGTGAGATGTGAAGTACCTCATAAGAAATTAATTACCTCAACCTCCACTGCTACAACTGGAGTACTAAGAGCTCTCCTTCCCCTGTCAATTACCCTTTTCCAATCAATATGCACCAACAGCCTAGAATTTAAAGCCTCTCAGCACAACCCCTTTTTTTGGCATTCAGTTACCTATAGTTTGCAATACTGCAAAACAAATTTCAAATTTCACTCTAGATAAGACACGTCACACATCCTAAAAAACACAGAATTTAGAATGCATAGCCCTTTAATTATTAGAAAAAACACTGAAACACTGAAATTTGCAGATCCCAATTAATCCTAAAATCTCAGAAAGTGTTATATTGCTGGAATACACATAATACTACACATTTTAATCCACTCTCCAGAACACTGGTGTCAGTCAGCTGAAGGTGTGGAGGGTGGCCAGGTTGCCTCAAAGGACAGAGCTGGGATCTTTATCCCTGGGGTAATAAATTCTCTTGAAAGTGACTGGGATCCAGTCCTAAGAGAAGACAAAGAACCTACATTATTCTAAATTTTTACTGTTTCTTTCTGACACATAAGACAAGTATCTCCTTATATCAGTTTTTCTCCTACTTTTTCACATTGGGAATATTAGAAAAGTTCAGCATGACTCCAAGGTGATCCTGAAAAAACACCCATCCTTTGCTAGTACTTAGATGGTGGGAAGTGCATGTGTCATAACCAGAGTGTTGCAGAGCAAATACAACCATCACTCACTAACAATCATCACTTACTACTTCTAATGCAAAAACCAAAGGCCACAGGCACTTCATATTTGAAATATGACAGCCTTAGAACTCGACAGAGAGACCTCAAAGGCCAGCAGTACTTTATTTTGGTTTCTATTTCAATTCCAGGCCTATTGGAGGAAGCAGCAGGGAGTAAAAACGACATTAAATTTCTTTTAATCAGATGTTACTGTCATTCACAGATGATGCAGGAAGGAAAGGCAAACATAAGTAGAAATAGAGCAATAATGCTATTGAACTGACAGCAAGAAGTACACTTGAGGTTAATCTGCCTTTTCCTAAGAAGCAAATTTCTAAGTTTCTAGTACAGAAGTTTTTAATTGAATATCCATCTACCTTTCACCTAAGTGTTCTGGCAGTTTTACAGCAGGAAAATAGAAAATTAGCTGGAGAAAATCTCATCTTACAGCAGCAGCATAAGACTTTCCTATGATGAACTATCATATAAATTGCTTGGAGATTATATGCTGCTATGAGAAAGAGGAAGGGGGTGGAGGGAGAAGAAAATTCAAAATAAAATACAGTAGAGTTGCTGAGACAGTCCTTCTCATCCAGATTGTTTACAAGCCTTAGCTGTACTCTAAATCTGAAAGTTATGGTCTTAAACAGCAGACATAAATAGGGAAAAATGCCCAGCACCAAGCCAGTCACATTCTGCCATACCTAGGGACAGACTGACTTAGTGCAGGTTCCAAAGTGGCACAGCAAAGGCACACCCTGCATTTTGCAAGGAATCAAACACAAGCTCACTGTGGCTTTTGAGGTGGTATTTTAATGCACAGTGTGCTACACAAATAGATTGCTGCAGACTTAAGAGGAGTGTAACAGCACTCAAATCAAACAGCATTATAAATACATATACATATAATATATATTTAAAAATGTATAGAATAACTAAAGAACTGTATTTCTAAAAGAAACCCTTCCAAGTCCTCATAGTCACTCCATGTCACCCAGTACCCTCATGCTCTTTCCTTGTAATTCCACTGTATCAAAGAGTTCCATGGAGAGAGAAGGAAGGTAGAACAGGAACATTAAGAAGTTTGCTGTGTTGACACACTCGTTAGTCTGGGTAAATCTCTCTGATACTGTTCATGATCACTCACAGAACAGACATCCTGTGACACTTCTTTTAGCAGGAAACCAAGCACACTTTTGTATCACATTGGATGGGTAATGAAGCTTGGTTTCCCTGATTTTCACTCCCATGTAATTTTAATGTTTCTGTGGAGTTTCTCACAAGGAAGCAGCTTGGGACAAGTATGGGTGGACCCATGGCAGAACCTGGCCTGCAGACAGAAACCTTAGAAAACAGCTACTGATCCAAGACTTCAGCTCTGAACCAGGCAGAGCATGGTAATTTCAAATAACACACACACTATGGATGTGGCTCTGTTCAAAACTGTACTTCTAAATAAAATTTGAACACTGAAACCCCAAACAGACCAAAAAAATGTCATTCCATTTAATTATGTATTAACTGTATTAGTTAATCCCTTTCTAATCCAGAGGAATTCATTTAATTTAACACCAGACTGTGATGCAATGTGTGAATCTAGGAGGCTGGGAGGCACTTCAGCATGTGCAGTGAATGGAAGTCCAGCTTTTAGGGAGAGGAGGAAGTTAAATTCTCCGATTTACAACTACAGCTGAACACTATCCAGCACCCTGTGTGTACAGTGAGCCCAGGCTGTGTGAATTCCTTTGATACCTGTCCAGTCTGTACAGAGGACTGTAAGGTAACAGGGAGGAGCACAGGAGGTTCAGGGGACCATGACAGCAAATTTCAGTTGATGCCATCACCTCACTGGGTGAATTCAGTCACTCCTGAACAAAACACACCCCCATTTACAGCAGCACAATGAAACGGCTCCAACCAAGGTGGTATTCCTAGAAGCTCATGACTAAACATTTCAAATATTCAACTGTTATTTTAAAACTCACTACTGTTAGCTAGATAAGACCTGCTCTAGTTCAGAAAGTTTCTGTTGTTAGCACCTGTGGGGGAATGAACACAAAGGAGATTGGTAGAAGAGCACTTGAATGATGCTTTTACACTTATGAGTGCCAGAATGGGGCCCTTGCAGAGCCATTTACTCAGCAGATGGATTTGGAGAGTGAGAAATCAGTGCATTACTTGGGCCCTTGGATTAGAGCAGCTTGAAGATCCTGGGTTCCTGTGCTACAAGAGAGAAAAAAGCCCCAATTTGTTAAAAGTAGCAGCTACCAAATGGAACAAGGGTGGCTGTGTGTGATTGCATGCAGGGAAGACAACTGAAAATTACAGTCTCCTGCAGGGCTGGGATCTGCAGAATCCTGCATGAGATCAGGAGAGTCTGCTATTCAGGGCAGATTCCTCTGCAGCCCCGTGCAGAAATTCCCTGGGAATTTTCCCTATTTATTTTTACATAGAAAAAAAACCCCAAACATACCTGTGGAAACATTCAAAGTCAGCAGGCAATATTTCTGACATTCCAACACAGCTATCATACTTCATGCTGGAAGTATATCCTTCATTTTCTGCAGGACTTTTACCGTAAACATTGTAGAGAATTTTTGTCTAAATTAAAAATGCAAAGTTTTATGTTTGATTTTTTTTTAACTATTCGCATCTCCAATTACCCAAGGAATTAATTTACCAAAAATGAACCTAAATTTTCACGTAACTGTCATGAGCTCCATGGAAGAATACAGCAAAAAAAGGAAAGGAGAAACACAGATATAACTAGAACACAATCAGTAGAAAAGACATTAGGAATTAAGTTGGGTAAAGCAAAAATATTATAGAGCTCAAAGCCTTTTTTTCCTTTAAGATTTATACCAAAACCTTCAACTTTCAATGAAATAAATTAAATACATGGCTGGAATCTAATGAATAACCTGTTCTTGCTGTAAACGTGTGCTACTGAATTCCATGTGAGATTTAAGAAATGTTAAAAATACAGTCAGAAGATTAATAGGAAAAGGTTAAGTAGGATCTTTATAAATACGGTTCCCTAGTTGTAATGTACATGAAAATTCAAACATTTATAGTTTGAATTTCTATATAAATGCATATAAGAGCTACTTACATTAAAGAAATATTCCAATTGCATGGATCTGTTATCAAGGTCTTAAAAGATCTGCTGTTAATGTACCCCAGAAGTGGGCACATCCTATAACCCGGTGTGTACGATCCGAAACGTTTCCTTGGGAAAAGCACCGAGTGTCTGCTCTGGGATCTCAGCAGCGCTGCAGAAACTCTCAGCACCCCACGGGTGTGAGCAGGGGGACAGAGGGCAGCGCCCACCCGCACCGCCCCTTCAACAGTTCACTGCTAAGGAAATGTCCTTTATTCTCTGCAAGTGCTCCTGTTGTTCTGGAAGGGGCAGGTAGTTACCACTTTCATTTATTGAGAGTTTTGAAGTTCCTCATGTAATTACTGATGAAGTGCCACCCTGCCAAGAGCCAGTCCCCTCCTGGTTCTTCCCAGGGGCCGCGGCATTCAACGGCAGCGCCAGCGGAGCTGCAGGTGGCAGCCGGCAGCCGTGCAGAGCTGCAGCCCCAGATGATGCCAGGGAGAACTCTGTAACAGGCTGCTGCAGGACAGCCGCTGCCAGCAGCTCGGCTTGCTGTGCTGAGTCCCCTCGGGAGCCGTGGGACAGACTGCCAGCAGCGAGCCCCCCGGGCAGCCCGGGACACAAGCGACCGTGGCTCTGCAGCAGCGCTGCTGCGGAGAACATGCGGCGTCCCGCACGGATTCATTGCACCGTGCTGCTGTGCTGGGGACACGGCCCGTGTGGAGAACCCTGCTCATCTCACCGTGCTCCTACTGCACGGATTTATTGCACCTTGCTGCTGTGCTGGGGACATGGCCCGTGTGGAGAGCCCTGCTCATCTCACCATGCTCCTACTGCATGGATTTGTTTCACCATGCTGGGGACATGACCCGTGTGGAGAGCCCTCCTCATCTCCCCATGCTCCTGCTGCACGGATTTATTGCACCGTGCTGCTGTGTTGGGGACATGGCCCATGGGGAGAGCCCTGCTCATCTCACCATGCTCCTACTGCATGGATTTGTTTCACCATGCTGGGGACATGACCCGTGCGGAGAGCCCTCCTCATCTCCCCATGCTCCTGCTGCACGGATTTGTTGCACTGTGCTGCTGTGTTGGGGACATGGCCCATGGGGAGAGCCCTGCTCATCTCCCCATGCTCCTGCTGCACGGATTTGTTTCACCGTGCTGCTGTGTGCCCTGCCTGGGACACGGCCCCTGTGGCCGTCCCTCCTCATGTCACCGTGCTCCTGTGGCTCCAGGAGCTGCTGCTATTGCTGAACGTGCCCCCGTGCATCTCATCACACACAGATACATCCTTCAAACACATCACAGTCCTCACATATACATATGCAAATATAAATACAGATGAATATGTCAGACTGTATTTAGCTTCCATTATAAACCCACTTTGGACTGAAAGAGCTGCCAGAACTGCAGGCTGATCTGATGAGAGGCTCAAACCAGCAAGTGTACAAACCTCTCAATTCACCGTATTTGAGAGCTGTGTTTAAGCATTCCAAATTAAAAAGCAGCAATTTTATATTAATTTGATACATAAATAGTGTTAGTAAGCTCCATGAAAGGAGACTTTAGCATATAGTAGAATTGGGAGTGTAATTCTGAGAATGAAGATAATGTAACACTTACCAGACATATTTATTTTATTTCAGACTTCCATGAATAAAATACTTGCTATCATACTAGGAACAATATAGCAGAATGGGAGCCCTCTTCTATAAACCCTCTCCTCCACTCCTGTTCCACCAAAAGATATCCTGACCTCCCTACTCTAAAATCATAAGGAGAATTTTATGTCTCTTTGTGGGGGAGAAAGAAGTGGAATCGCTTCAATTATCAATCATTTACAAAAGTATTAAACACATTAAAAAGCCCAGTGCTGAAAATGTCACTTCAATTTGGTATCATTTTTTGTATGTAAATAAATACACTTTCAAATACACTCGCTGTACATAAAAGACTTCAGAGTCCTGTGCTTCCAGACTGCCACAACAAGCATTGCCTAAAAACAAAGGCTGGAAACTTCCTTTGTTAACTTACTAACATTTTCACATGGAAAGTAAACATTTAAGCTCCTGTTTTCCAGGGATATTTAAGGGTGCCATATGTTCATTTTTAACTAGAGTATGTCTTCCAAAGTAGACAAAATAACTCTTCATTCACATGACAATATTCTATATTAAAAAACAAGTAAAAATAATCATTGAACAAAACCACATTAATGGGATCCAAAAAACACAAGAGCAACTGTACATGAAAAGGTTTTATATCAGATTGTGCTTATAGCCTCAGAGAAAGTGGATGCTGTAGTAAACCATATTACTTAAAGCAGGAAGCTGATGTGACACTGTGTCTGCAAAGAACATTAATAAGAGCAAAATCAAAATCATAAAAGAATGAGAATGAGAAAGCTAAGCAGAAAAGGCAAAGCAAACATTCCAGGCAAGAGTTCTTCTGTAATTACAAAAAAAGAAATTAAATTATGAATTATGGAAGAATCATTTCCTACTCAGAAGGCATAAGAGAGAAGGCTACTTGGAACTGAAATGAGCTTGCAGAACCAGGGCTTAGTTTTGCTTGCTTAAGTCTATCAAACTCCAGCTCATGATTATTTTAAGGTTACTGCTACACTTGTACACTCACCCATAACAACAGCAAATTAAATATAACACCCATTTTTGCCACACTCAGGAAACCTCAGGTTGCACTAACATGCACGAGCTGCTGCAGGCACACAGAATCCAAACCCAAGGCAGTGACTGAGCTGAAGAACCCAAACCCAAGGCAGTGACTGAGCTGAAGAACCCAAACCCAAGGCAGTGACTGAGCTGAAGAACTCAAACCCAAGGCAGTGAGCTGAAGAACCCAAACCCAAGGCAGTGACTGAGCTGAAGAACCCAAACCCAGCGCTCAGGCCCAACAACCACAAAGGTGAAGGTTCATCCACCCTGGCACACCCTTCAGCCATGCTGAGCAGAGCCTCAGTGCTTCCCCACAGCCCTTCTGCCCATCCAGGCTCACAAACACCAGGCTCCTCACACATCACCCCACCAAACCCTGACACTTGAACAAAGCCAGAGAGAACCACACCACTGAAGGCAGAAGAGGGCAATAACTGCATGTGCCATCATCCCTGCCCGCTGCTTCTCCCTGCCTAAAGACATTAAGCCTGTGTTAGCAGAGCAGGTGCCAACTAAAAGATTCTCTGGCTTTGGGGAAATCCCACCAAATCTCTCAGCACAACTAATTGTGCCCTGAGTGATCAGGAGAGAACAGCAGACAGAACAGCAGGGCACTGGAGCTATCTCTGATTTACACCACCCAGAGGAAAAGGAAAAAGGAATTTTGTGTTATAAATTACACAGTCAAACAGGATCACTTCATGTATCCCACACTGGCCAAGTCCAAACCCAAGAGCTGACAGATGTCCAACAGAATGTGCTTTCATTAAACCATCATGGTAATCCCATGGCATTTGCAAGCACATTAAAAAAAAATAAATAAAAAAAACACTGTCTCTCTTCAATTAGTCAAATGTTAAACAATACTGGGAGATAGAGAGATAGAGGCTCTAGGGACCAGGACAAGCCAACTTTTAAAACATGGCCATTAAACCCACCATAAGCAGCACAACAGCAGTGCTCTGAGAAGTCCCTGACAATGTTTGGGCAATGTGCACTGGGAGCTTCTGGGTATTCTTATCCATGCTTCAAGAAATTTTCAGAGGGAAGAAGGTTACTGTAGTGCCCACAAAAACTTCAAGTGCAGGTTTTGTTTAGAAACCATGAGTGCATACCCTGCAGAAGCTCCAAAAAAGATGCTTTGAGCTCAGTTCACTTTGTGGCTGCTTCTGCAGCAAGCAGCCAACACTACCTGAGTGCCAGCAGAAATTCGTGCATGGGAGATCAAACAGGCTGAAATACACTGTAATATCCACTTAGTCCTCATGTGATAAGAAAATAAAGATCCCATGTTATCTTTAACTACTTATCACACTGTATATTAAGTATGGCACTTACTGAAAATGTTGCACTTTTAATTTTGCATTCTGAACAGTTTTAAAAGTAGTTTGGTAGCAATCAAAAGGTTGGGAAATGTGCAATATACAAGTAAGTGCTATGCTTTTAACAAATTTCATCCACTAAAAAATGATCCAACCTAATGCCATCCAATATCATTTTGAAAGATAAATGCACTCAAATTTTACCTGTAACCTGAGCCTAAATAAAACCAACAAAATTGAAAGGTTCAATGCATTAGTTGAAAGAGCTGGTACACCTCAATACACTGTACACAACTTTGCTGATAAAGCTAAAAAAGAAAAGAAAATAAGAACAAATTTCTAAGCAGCATAAACAACACTTTGCTTTTATTTTCATATATAATTGAAATATCAAAGAGAAGCATACTCGGGGCCTCTAAATGATGTATGATGGAAATATATGATGAATGAAAATCAAGCTGAATGATGAAACAAAAATCAAGCAACTCAATTCCAGCAACAATGAACATTCAACATGGGGCAGAGAACAACAGGAAGCACCAGTTCTTGATAACTTTAAATTTTTGGAGGTTGTTTCACACAACACTGCCATTTCTGAACTTAGAATGGACTAATGAAAATTAAAACCCACATCATCACTGAGAAGCAAGTGCCTTGTCCAGTTCAAGCCTACTGTGAAGAGACACTGCCTTAAAATGAAGGCACTGATCAACTGAGGCTGTGGCAGAAAATGAACAGCTTCCCACCTTGGGAATAAATTTAGTAATGGAAAAGGGAGAGTTGAACAGGAATGAGCTGTGGCAGAATGGCATCTCAGACAGCAGCACAGAAGACAATATCTGTAATTGTAAATGGGTTTTCTTGTTGGCTTATTAGAGAGCAATGGGGACTTGCAAAGCAGGGCTTTATCAAGCAGATTTCCCCTCGTCTTCTGGAAGAAAATGTGAAGTTCAAGAAACAAAATCTTCGTTAAAAATATGTTTCTGCTGTTACAGAAGCAGTGAGCATCCTCTCTGTTAGCAATAATTAGTCTACTCTCATTAGCAATTAGTGTCCTGTGACTCCCACCCACTACACCACAGCTTCCACAAAATGTGGGTCATACTCCTTGCTGCATAACGATATATACACTGTTGAAACAGGTAAAGTGTAAGAAAAGATTGATCCAATTTTTAATCCATACTTAAATGAGACTCATTTCTGATTCAATGCACTGATTAATAAGCCAGAAAGTACTCTAAATTACAGGTGTGAACAACATGCACCTATTCAGAGCACAAACAACACTGGTAGCACTCCTGGAATTTGTATTTAAGCTAATAGGAAATGTTGCTAAACAGAAAAATGCTTCTAATTTAACTCCCCTCCATAGCACAGTGTACTGTAAAGGGACAGGAGCCAGCACAGAAGACTCGGACTGAAACTCTAAAAGGTGGTGGTTCCTACAAAGGATCCTAAGTACCATCCATGACCTCAGTAAGAATTCACCTCCACAAGTTTTGAGACTATTCACCACATTTCTAACACACTCTAAAAACCTCTTCAGTTTCTGGACACATGCCAGAAAATTCAAACCTTTCTTACTTTGTTTCGCTAACAAGAATCTCATTCACCTAAGGTTCAATGAAGACAGCCTGATTTAATTGCAAATCAAGATCAGTAAGTTGTAAAATACATTTCCTATCTGGAGACTACAAAACACTGTGCTAAAGAATACCTAAGCCACTTCAGTTTAACAATACCGAATCTATAAACCTCTGCAGATTCTGCTCAAGACTATGCTTAGATTCCATCCCTTTTATTCTTTACACCTTAAATAAAACCTGGATAAGTCAAACGCTTTTGAAAACTACAGCTTGTCATCAGTTACTGAGTCTTTCATTACATTACACCTCACATGGCATGGCCCTGGAAGTTCAGTGATGCCTGTTAGCTGTGCCATGCCAGCTAATGATTCTTTGCCACATTCTCCCAGATGAAGGTAGCTCTCGATAATGCAGTGCCGAAGAACAGCTACCCCTAGTGATCAGAGAGGCAGGAGATGAACTTCAAAGCCCTTCTTTGTTTACAGCCATTTCTCATTTTCCCCAACGAGTTTGTTGCCAGAAACAGAGCACACACTGAGCAAAGACAGTACTCACTATCCAAACACATATTTGCATTGCAAATAATTTTACCGGGAAGAGCTTTGTGAATAGATTTGTGTCACATTATTACACCCCGGTCAGAACTCCAGCTTCAAACACTAATGAACCGTCATCTAAAGAGTTAAAGCCCAGTTTAAATCACTCTGCTCTGCCTCCTGCCACACAGAATTGCAAACAGATCCTTCTCAGGGTCTCTCTGCAGTACCAGGAATCCTCCAAACCACACAGGGCAAGAGAGGGGACATCAGTGTCCTCAGGCTGCAGCTGGCAGAGCCTCAGATGACATCAAGCAGATCTAGAGCCTGGCACAGGAGAAATATGGAATCACTGAAACATTTAGCTTGGAAAACACCTTTAAGATCATCAAGTCCAAACATTCAAACAGCACTACCAAGCCTACCACTAACCCATGTGTGCCACTAACCCTAAGTGCCAACATACACACACATCTTTTAAACACTTTCAGGGACAGTGACAGCCCAGGTGCCCTCGGCCTCGTTGCCCCACACCTGGGCTCATGTTCAATCTCTGCCACCAGCACCCTCAGGGCCCTTCCTGCTGCCATCCAGCCCCTCTGCCCAGCCTGGATCTGCAGGGGTTGTTGTGACCCAAGGGCAGGCCTGGTTGAACCTCACACCCTTGGCCTCAGCCCACGGATCCAGCCCGTGCAGATCCCCTGCAGAGCCTTCCTTGACCTCCAGAAGATCGACGCTGCCACCCAGCTTGGTGCCATCTGCCAATGGCGTGAGGGTGCCCTCAATGCCCTTGTCCAGATCACCACTGAGGAGAAGAAAGCCCTGGGGAGCAGCACTGGTGCCGGCCCCAGCTGGTGCAGCTCCACCCAGAGCACTCCCAGGCCCTGCCATCAGCTCTCAGCCCAGCACAGCGCAGCCGCCCAAGCCGTGAGCAGCCGCTTCCACCACCACAATGCCCTGGGAATCCATCAGGGGTGTTTGCAAACTCCAGGCACACAACACCCACAGCCTTTCCCTCATGTGCTGGGATGGTCACCTGTGCAGAGAAGGAGATCAGGCTGCTCAAGCAGCACCTGCTTTTCATAAACCCAGGCTGGGCCTGATCCTCTGGTTGTCCTCTTTCCATATAGATGGAAAAAGCTACCATGACTGTGCTGTAGTGCAAGAATGTTCTTCACCAGAAAATCAGGAATGTCTACAGCAAGCAGCAATCCTGATTTGTCTCCCATGAGTGAACACACAGCATGCAGGCAATCCAGCTAAACACTGTCCATGAGAAGGCACTCCTAGGGATAATTTAGTATCAGCAACACAGACTATTTGGAGATGTTTTTACCTGGAGATTTCTCACCACTATATGGGATCTTTACTTAAGTCCCACAGTTACTTTCAAATATGCATACCACACTCTTTATATCCATCAAAAGAGGGATATGGGACTAGGAAAACAATATTTACAAGGAAGCTAAGAAAAAAATTAGCATAAAGAATATCCATGTGGCAGGAAATTTAAAGCACACAAGCTGCAACAGCAAAAAGAGATAAGAGTGAGGAAGAAATCAAACATATACTCCCCATTTACCTGAAATAAAGGAGAAAGATGTTTGAGACCCCTAGAACAAAAAAGTCTCCCACTGACCTTAGTGTCATATCACTCATAAAATTATGAAATGTCTGTCTCTTTTAAAGTAAATATTTTTGCAAATTATTTTCTATTGGATTAAAACACTATTTCTGTTTTGAAGGGGAAATTGGACAAAGTATGCTGGCCAGTTAGAAAACAGGGAAGCATATTTTCATCTCAATCGCTCAAAGGAAAATAAGAAATAATTTAAAAACATGTTTCCCTGTACATTATTCACCAGCAGAAATTAACTGGGCATATCTTCACACGAAAAACACAATACATGGAGACAGAATTTTACAAGTTCACCTTGGGTGGAAAACAGTTGATATCAAGGAATATTACTTCTAGGCCCAGGGAAATGCGTCTGCCAGGAAATAAAAGCAAGGTCAATCCACAGATACAATCACAAAAAAGCCATTCAGATGTAAGACTGAAAGTAATTTGGAGCTGACACAGGTAAACACAGAACAGACAAGTGCCATTACCAGCCTGCTTTGATCTGCAGGACCACGTCCTTTCTGAGGCTTCTGTGCTACTGTGGCAAGCAGATCTTGCCTGCAGAGTATGATCAAGGCTGATGGTAAAGCAGAGTTGCAGTGGATGCAGCAAAGAGCTGGTGCTGTTTTGGTCAGACAGGATCAGCTGTCACATTAACCATGCCATGACACCACGGCTCTCATGTTCACCTGGGTGCATGATGAACTTTCAAAACCTTTCTCAGCTCCTTACACACAGTGCATTAGGATGAGGTCTCTGTTGGAAATAAGTGAGTGCACTGAAGACAATACTCATCACAGTAATGGAAGACTGGCATCAACCTTCTCATCAGCCTTTATCACAGTGGTTAATGCTCTGAGATTCTTACATGCTCATCTTTAGTCTACTGTAAAATAAGAATTATAATACTTGAAAACAGCAAAGACTAGAAAACAGTACATCTACCATCTGCAATACCTTCAAAAAGCAGCTCTTTACTGACATACCAAATTTGTTGTAATAACATGAGTAAGACTCTACCCTAAGTACTAGGCTTACTTTGAAATATTTACACTTCAGCATCACAGTCAGGTATTTATTCATAACCGTACATTGAAATGGTTTCACAGGCTACTCTACAAGTGGCTTTATGTTAACTGGCAGAAAAGAACATTTATATATTTAAACTGTATTTAGCAAGCTCTTTTACATCCTTGAAAACTTGACTGGGTAATGTTGGACTGAGCAGACAGGCTGCCAAAACTCAGTGGGCCAGATTGTTGAACACAGGAACAAAATGCGACAATCATAAAACCAGCAATAACAATAACAGCAACAACAACAACAACAGCAGCAGCAGCTTCCTGTGACAGCAGATAAGGCTGTGATACAACTACAAATGCATTCATAGATTTGGTCTCAACAATATTGATAATACACAAGTCTCTGAGGGCAAAAGAGCAAACAGGATTTGAAGCCACATCACATGAAAAAGTCCGACTGTCTAATCACATAAAGCACTATGCAGTGAATTGAGCTTGCCTGTTTAGTGCCTCACATCCTTGTTTACCAGTGAACAAGATTGTCACTAAAACTCTCCAGATAAACATCTCTCCTGCCTCGATGCTGTTTATCACCTGGCACAGACGTTTACACGACAGCTGTAGGAACAGACAGCAGCAGCAGCGCTCCAGTACAGAGGCACAGCTTAGCTGAGTCTGACAATCACCTTTAGTAGAAGGAAGATTACAGGGGTTTGAAGATTTATTGCTTTTCATTCTGTCAGTTTTTCTGTGATTTTCTTGCCTGTGCTTCATGAGGATGACCTCTGATGACCACGATAAAAGTGGGAGCAAGAAACTAGTATCAACTACTTTCCTAATGAACCTAGATGAATTTGCACTCAGTCACCACTCTTGAAAATGTTTCTGTCATTTCTGGCTCACCTTTTTTGCAATTATTGCAAGCCCTTATGCATGTCTTAGTTCAAAGTCACTGTGATTTAACTTTTTAATTTTGTGTTCACATTCACACTATTGTTCCACGATTTAAACTTTCTGAAGCTATTTCAAAGTCTTTTCTGACAGGTGCTGTGAAGGTGCTCTGGGCCTCAAACCTCCTCCACATCTGGACGAGTTCACTTGTGACTGACTATTTTAGTTTCTTTCTCTTGTTTATTTTAATTCCTCTGTTTATTTTAATTCCTCTGTTCAAATCAAGCACTAGCACCCCAGATGTTTTTACTTCTGCTGTTTCTGAAAAGCTGATAAACTCACATGTCACATCTCTACCGGTCTACTTTGGCACTTCCTCGTTGCAGTCATTGTGGAAAATGTGTGTACTGTGCATGCTGAAGCTGAAATTGGCTGTTCTCCTCCATTTTTCTTTCCCTTTTTTAGTTTTCCCAAAATAAGTGTTCCTGGGACTCATTCATATTGTAGCACTTCTACATTAATCACCTGCCAAATGTTCACGGTTCATTAAAGAACTCTATGTTAAAGGAAGCCAATGGAAGTTGCTCATGAAGGAGTAATTCAACTTCTGCTCATCGCCCTTTATCATGTGGCTTGTTTGTACAAATTGTCAATCAGTGTCTAATTTAGAAGTTTTTTAACATGAGTATTGCTGATGATTTCTGATCATTGAACATATAATTAACAAAAAATTATACACACATAGAAAGATGCTACAATTAGCAACTGCTAACTCCTTTTTAAAAATATCATTGGCTTTTTCAAGTATATTCGTGATAGACAATTAAAGGAAAAATATTTTAAAAGGCAAAAAGGAAACATCCTGGGTACTTTGAGATTGAGAAAAAATCTATGAACTTTCCAATTTTGACTAGGCCATTCTTTACAAGGAGAAAACAAAGATGTAAGTGCATGTTATTACTCAAAGACAAACCTGTCTTTGAGATGGATACAAATCACACAACATACATTTGTTTAGAGATGACAAAACACACAGGTACCACTTGCTGCATAACTGCCCAGCTGTAACAACCCTGCAAACTGAAATTTAAAGCAGCTTAGTCTCATATAACAGCAGATCACTGTAGCTATGAAGTCTACAATCAAAAGGGCAAGCTCAAATGTACAGCACTCCACCTCAGAAATATGGCAGGGAGACACATATAAAATTTTAATGTTGCTGTTAAAACCCACTCATTAAAACCTCTGTAAACACCAAAAAGAATAAAGTCTTATTATCTGCCTTGCTCCTGCTCCTCCAAAGCAAATAATCAGCTTGAGGATAATGACATTAAATAGCTGCTCAGTAGCATGAGATCCACAGTAGCTTTTCTCCAACTGTGTCTTCTGAATTGAGACAATTTTAAGCACTTGCCTTTTTCCAGACCAAATGAGCAATGTCCTGACCTTCTCAGTGAACCCAGCACAGAGAGCCCAGAGCTCAGGATTTACAAAATGCAGGGACACTCCTGAGAGACACTCGGAGCTCAGCCACCCATCCACTACTTCATTGTTTTATTTACTCTTCACTGAATCACAGAA